>JAENPR010002606.1:0-49189 GCA_018135685.1 Themeda triandra
GTGTGTGACGTTTTTTCTGTGATGGGAATAAGTGCGTAATTGAAATTTGGAGGGTGAATTTAGGAATTAAACAAGGCCTTTGCTACTAAGGACCATGCTGTATGTCCCATCGAACGAACCAGCTGCCAGCGGTCTGTCCATCTGCCGGCCATCAGGTCAATGTGCAGGGACACGGCGAAACGAAAGACATGCACGTGACGACAACGACGTGACGTGACGACACGAGACACGGCGAGTCGCGCTGGAAAAGGCGGCACATCAGCAGAGCGCAGCAGCAGACCAGTGCCATCGGCGAATACGCGGAGGATTCGCGCACGCGCGCGGATGGTTTGTTTGGCAACGTGCTAAAATTTACAAAGTCAGATAGTAAACTATTGAGAGCTATTTTCGCTTTTTATTTTATGCCAAACTTTTTTTATCAAACTGATTGGAGACGCCGTAAAAAACGCCGTTAATCCATTGTCTGTCGCCGTAGCGAGTTCGGTGCTGGCAGGCGAAGCAGAACTTCTTAGGGCCTTGGGTTCTCGCAGCCATGTATCAGTTTATGACAAAAGCCACGGTTCTCATCGTCCATTGTGTAGCAAACGCAGACAAATTCCGGTCGCCTCAGACATAAACCATGGGAAAGCAATGCCATGTCTCAAGGACCAAAAACATGATCGGCCGGGCCGCGGAGCATCTTCGCCAAGTGTTGTTGAGTACAAATTGCTTTGCCTTCTACAGCCACAGGTGCCAGCTACAGTCGGAAAAGCTACAACCAAGGCACCACAAGACGGACAGAGTCAAAGCTAATTGACAAGTGCTTTATTTTTTGCAACTATTTAAAAAAACAAGATTAAGTCTTCTCAATTATTTCCCGGCGACGCATAGACAGAGGCGGCCGTGGTGTGGAGAGCTTCTTCTTCTTTGATGATGGGACGAGGCCTCCCTCGGTTAGAAAGTGAAGAGGGGTAACCAGGACCAGGAGGAAATAGTTATTTCTCCGTTCTAAATTATAGCTTATTTTATTTTACGCATGTATTTTACTATCTTGATCTAGACATAATATTTATGTAGATACATAGCAAAACGTACGTACTAAAAAGCTCGAAATCTAACTATAATTTAAAATCTTATAAATGATACGGGATGGACGGATGAAATAGTCAGCAATCAATGAAGAGGGTAAGAGCCCGCCAAAGGTGTTCAAGATGAAAATCCCACCTCTCCAATTATGTACAGATCCTGGGAGGATATTTGTCAGGGCAAAGAAATGGAGGCTTGGGAATCAGGGATCTAGAGACCGTGTTAACAAGAGTCTCATCCTTAATGCCGCTTACCCAAAATAGCAACTAACAATAATCCCATGCTCACTGCTGTCTTGAAATCAAATATTATCCTGATTCTTTTTGGACAGCTCCAAATGATGGCACTAGGTCCATCTTTTGGTCCTCCATCATGAAGGTAAAGAAAGAGCTTCATAAAAATGTGCTTCTTCAATTGCATGCGGGAACACGTCTATTTGGTCCACACCATGGTGCCCAATTTGGGACTCCATTCACATCCACATGAAGAACCCAAATACTGTAAATCCCCTCCCATCTAAAGTTTCTGATCTTTGGTTTCAAAATACTCACGACTGGGACTTACAACTATAAATAAAATATTTGACTATGAAGCAGTCCATGCTATCACCTCTACTCTCCCGTCCCGCAGGAACAGGATATTACTTAGATGGACTACAAGCAAGAAAGGCAACTTCTCTACCAAAGAGAGATTTACAAGACACTGACGGTGAGGTGATCCAGCTTCCAACACAGGGCTCAAGAAGCGCTCAACCACAGGCAAATCAAATCTTATGCAGCCTGGAAGAGCAAAGCATTACCTCCATTGATTAAGACCTTCACATGGAGACTCATCACAGCTCTTGCAACGCTGGCGTGCTTCCATTACTCAGCTCCACATAGATATCCACTGTGCTTCGTGTGGATAGGTGGAGAATGATTTTCACATCTTTTTTCAATGTGCTCTTCCAACCGAGGTATGTTCCACTTTCCAAATCCCTTTTGATACCTCTAGTTTAGTACCTGAAGATGATGGAATCCAAACTACCTTGCCCATCCTCATTTCTAATGCTACTACTGACCAAAATTTCCTTAGAATCACTTTTCACTCCTCGGGTATCTATGGAAGGCCAGGAATGACAACCACTTCAACCACTGAGCAGTGGAAGGCTGCACAGGTTCACCATGCTGCTGAAACCCACTTGCAAACCCACATTGCAGCTCTAATGAGCCATTCACCAACTCATCAACCTTTACCACAGCAGGATGGACACCAAACTCACAATCCCCCTGCAGATATTCAAATGAATCCCAATTGCTATGCTTTGCATACCATGACCACTGTGCAGGATATTTCAAGTAGCCACCAGCAGGTCTCCATCTCAGAAGGTGCCATGTGTTATGTTGATGCTGCTCTAATACCAGATCAACCGAATCCACATCCCAGAACGGTTGGGCTGGGAATTTATTTCTCCAATTTGCAGGGTCAACAATTCACTACTCTAAGCATCAGAGCAGTCCTCCAGAACAGCAGTTCGGTGCTTATGGCTGAAGCAGTAAGCTTGGATCTTGCTTCTTTGATTGCAGACAAACTAAATTTAACAGAATCACCTTCATGTCAGACAGTGAACAGCTAGTTCACTATCTAATCAAGGAAGATGTCATTGATCCCCCGATTGGCGTATCAAGGCTTTTACGCAAACCTTCTCCAACATCTCTACGGCCTCGGCGTCAAGGATTTACAAAATTAGCAGGAATTTTAATTTTTCTGCCCATATGCTTGCTAGGCAATCTCTTCAAGAGTATGAGCAGGCTACCAATGATCAGCAATATTCTCAGATGATGCAATTATCATGTACAAATGCAAATCATTTGCATCTATGTAACTTATCACAAGCTCTACAAAATGTAGGCTTGAACAATGTAACAATCCAAGCAGCATGTTGCTGCTAATTAATACATTCTGGTTTGTTGTAAAAAAAAACCGGGTCATCCACGAGTAGCGACCAGAAACAGACCCCGGCCGCGTGTCCTTTTTTGCAGCACGCAGAGCACGAGCACGAGCTGAGCATCCTATTTTGCACGATCCGTCATCCCTGCAGATCGCCGGTTTTGTGTTCGTGCGATCGCTGCCTGCTGGCGGCTGCTGCCACTGACACGGATGGGTACGATTAGGTGGACTAATTTGAGCATGTAGTATGCCCAAACGGCCGTCTTTGCACAGTTCCCACGCCTGCCACCTTCCAACACCAGCTCTGAGATTTCCTTTCCACGTCGCTGGCCGGGAGCACAACAAATGGTGCTTCTACTTGCTTATCCTTTTTAAATCATGATGATCCCCTACCTAAACCCAAACCAGCTGATCGGCCCTGGTTAGTTTGCATGTTCCTCGTCCTCGAGGAATTCAAAGGCACGTACACAAGCAAGATGTGGTGTGATAGAGAGACGTGACTCGTAATAAACACGGTAATATATTAGGGTGTGAACTAAATTCCACATTAAAACATGATGAATTAGATTCTAACTGTTCGTGCTTTGTGAAAAAATCATATACTCATATTGATCATTGGGGCCAAAGTATCATTTTCTTGGTACTAGTATAATACATGCATGTTCAAACATAATTAGTGCAGAATCAACTCCATATTTTTTGGAATAATATCGATGTATAAATAACCGAATACAATTTGCAGAATCAACAAATACAAAGAGATAAGGACCAAGATATATGAAAGAGGAATCATAATTAGTGCAGAGTTCCAACCTTAGCAATGTAATTAGAAAGTGTTGTATTTAATTTAGCCCTGGCTCACTAAATCTTAAAGACCCTTATTAACTACTATATGCGCAACACAGTATAGTTTTTTGTGTTTGCACCACAATCACGAGCAGAAAAAAAAAAACAACTGATAGTGAAAGTAAAGCAACCTTTGGCTCGTGCCATCACTCTCTAATTTGGTGATCTATTATTTGAAAAAAGATGTTTGTCACTACTCTTTTACAAACTAAGATTTCCACAATTTTAATCCAGGTCCCCACTGATCACCCTTAGAAGAAGCGGAGGGTGTAGTGGCAGTATGACGACTACACCGGGTTTAGACAGGCGCGAATCGACCATGGGAATAGGCCGTGTGAGGTTTTAGCAATAATAGTCACCATGTTTTGTCATCTGGGTTGGGAGCAATAACCTAGACCTAACCTATTGTATATTTTTTATAATCACGCGTAACAGGCGTTTGAAATTAACTTCTTACCATCTTACTGTCCAAGTTATTGTTCCCAATTATAGATCATTCACTCAGTTACTGTTCAAGTTGCAGCATCTTTAATTTCCAAGCAAACAAAGACCACTCTATGATTATTTCTATTGCTATATGGAATTAGTTTTCAATGCTACTATCCTTAAAATATTCTTTGGTGCTAGACTACTTGGATTGGTTTCTTAAATGACATATATTGTCTGAATTAGTTATTATAAGGTCTAAGTCTAACACTCTAATTATTTTATTATGTATATTTTCTTTTGTAGACAAGTGTATTTCTTCCATGGTTAATGCATCTTAATTAGAATTTTTATGTGAACTTCGACCATTCATTGTACCATGATGTGGTAGATTAGATTATTAATAAATTTATGCTTGATGATTTTTCTTAGTCTAGATGTTTATTATAAGGCCTAAGTCTAACATTATAATTTTTTTTATTATATATATTTTTGATGTACACGTGCGTGTCGCAAGTGTATTTTCACTGTTATTAATAAATAAAAATCTAAAAAGATAAGGTAACCCATATTTATGCATGCAGAGCCAAGCGGACAATTCACAATGGACAGCATCCACAAAAAGCGCCCCAAGTCATACGGTTTTGCAGCGCGTCACGGCCACACATCGGCGGCGCGCCATCATGTCGTGATTTGGTTGTACTAGGCGAATCCAGGCAGATCGTTAGGATCGGCTTTGACGTCTTCTTTTACGACTTATTAAACTCTCTCAAACTTAGTTATCTCGTCTCTTGCTTGTAAATATAGTCTTTTTTTTCACGTCCGAGAAATCCTACCAAATCAAGTAGTAATAATCAACTCAATTCTTATTACAAAAGAAACGAGAGCAGAGTTTTTTTTTTTTTGAGGAACAAAAACGAGAGCAGACCTCCTTGTTTAGATCCCTCAAAAAGTTAAAATTTTTTCACTCTCTCTCCATCACATCAAATCTTTAGATCGTGTATTGGCATTAAATATAGGTAAAAAATAATTAATTGAACAATTTATCTATAATTTGTGAGACGAATCTTTTAAGCGCAGTTGCTTAGAATTAGGCAATAATTATCAAATACAAATGAAAGTCTAATAGTCTTTTCAAGAAAATATTTTTGCCATCTAAACAAGGCCAGTATTGAAGAACGGCCCTCCAGCGGAATGGAATCGAGGAGTGGCTGGGCCCGGCCCTCCCTCATCGCACGGCATGTATGGCAGCGGGGCCCGGCCCAGGCCGTCCGCTCGCTCGCAGGCTCTGGTACCGCCACTGTGGGTGAAACATGCTTGTAGGAGTTGCGTTGCATCGTCATGGGCCATATGGGTATGGATGGAGCAGGAGAACTGGAGAAGCGATTGCTCTCTGCAGATTGCAGGGAGGATTATAGACCAAAGGCTTTTGCCTTGTGGCCCTGTTTGCATTGAAAACAAACAAGTGCAGACACGGCCATGGGCCATGGGCCATGGCAGAGAGGCTCCCAACTCCCAAGTCCGTCCGGTCCGTTTCCAACCACGACCGAGTCCAAGGCCGGTCAATGGCAGACACAGCAGAGGGCAGATGGCCTTCTGGCTTCTGTATGGTCTTTTTTCCCCTTCAAGAATGTAGAAACAACAGACAACACCCCCTTTGATCTATGTTATTTACTTTTATTTTCTGCACAGATGATCAATAAAGATGTTTCTTCTCCCATTTTGATTGTAGGTCAATTTATCTTTGCCTCAGCTAAAATTCTTTTAACTGTGACAGTTTTTTGTTAGAAAAATAGCAAATGCACTGTCATGACATTTGATTAAGATTTTAACAAAGTAATTTGATGTTGTGGCTGTTAGTGCATGGAGGATTGCCCGTGCAGTGCTATCAAGGTTGCTAGAGTGGCGCAATTACTGAAAATCAAATCAAGCTTAGATCTGGTTTTCTCAGTTATCTGATTTCTCTGGGTGTTATTATTGAACCAGCATCCGCATGTGTGTCATTTTCTTGTTTCTTTAGGTTAGGTGCCAATTTTAGACTCTTTGTTCTTTACACAAGCACCCTGCATGTTAAGGATGTTATGAAGAAACATAATGAACTTCCTCTGTGCCTGGAGGGAGATATGATAATGGACCAACTGGCGGAGCTCACCAGTAAAGGTTGTGGTTGTCTACTTGTGGAAAATGAAGATCATCATTTGATTTTTTTGACAAGTAACCAGAATTCATTCTTAGCAGCAAATTGCTGCAAAAGAGGTACAAAATTTTGCCGTTACAGAGCGCAGAGCCATTGACAATAGACAACTGCTCAAATGTCTTGCATTGGAACAGGATGCAATTAAGTTTCCTGATCTATCCTCTGTATGCTTGAAAGCTTGGCCTGCTAATGAGTGAGCTGTGGAGTTCAGATTCCTTGCAATTTTCAAGACTTGGACAGCTCTATTAGACACCTCATCAAGAAACATTTGCGTGAAAGGCTTGATTTCCCAGTGGGGAGGCAATTCTGGATGACCGCCATTGAAAAAATTAACAAGAGCTTGGTTGTCCGTCAGGAATGAGACCTGATGTATATCCAACAATCTGGTGATGGTTGCAGCCAAACCAAGGCTTGCAGCTTCAGCCATAAGCACTGAGCTCATTTGCTTAACCTGCACTTTGATGAAAAATTTGTGGTGGTGCACTGGGTCTAGGATGAATATTCCTAACCTAGCTTTCCTTTTGCTGTGTTCCTGTATCCGGAGCCAAGGAGGCATCAGTGTAGCATTTAGCTCCCATAAGCATGATAGGGAGCCTGCATGATGGTGATCTCCGGCAGGCACTGAAGGCAACTGGGCCAGGTTTGTGGTACATGTCAAATCAACTTGGAGAGATGTGCAGAAATCCGGTTTTACAGTTCATTCAGTGGCATTGACTGCAGTTCTCTATGCTGCATCAAATACAGGAGACCTTCAGATTGGTAAAACAAGCCATGGTAATTGTTGGGATTATAGCCCCGACAAATGAGTGTGGTGGAAGGGACCTACGCCCCCTCCCGGCGTTGCTCCGGCGGAGGTCCTATTCACTAAGGACGGAGTTGGAAAACAAACACGTGGAGAAGATCTAGGGTTTCATTAATTTATTCACCAACCAAACTTAGTACATTTACAGCTCCCCTTTTATAGGGTTCAACTATCTACTATTCTTTATGACGCAAAAGCCCGGAGTAGGCGCTAGTACATTCCAGGGATATTCTTGTGGTGGCGTAGTTATCCTGAGAGCATTTGCATCTTGCCCCACACGAACCGTTTTTGCTCCTTGGGCTAGCGCCCCGGCCCATTAAGGGCCCTATTGTGCGGTAGTGGGCCTCCGGTTGGACCTGCTCTTCGTGAATGTTTTCGGCCCAAGGTGTCTGTTGGTATTTCTTAACATCGCTATCAAGAATTGGCAATGGCGCTTTAAATGCCGTGTGGGTACTTCTTATGTCTATTAGATTATTCCGCAAGCGCACAGATGAGAATATACCGATGTAGCACTTCACCGAGAATGAGTATTCCAAGGTATCGCTATTTATTTTATCCCAAGGGAAAGCAGTGCTAGGAATGTTTAATAAAAGGGAAAAGATCCTTATGTCTACTATGATCTAGTATCAACTAGTGAAGAAGGGGGTAAGTGAATGATAGGAAGGGTAGGTAAAAAGGGTAGCAAGGAATCTAATCTAAGATAACTAGTAGAGTGTTAGCTAGGTGGGAGGACAACGAGTGAGTATAGGACTTCTATATATCTAACGTTACTCCTATGGACTTAATCCTAGTAGATAACTAACGTTGCTAGACTGGCTCCTACAACTTGTGTGAGGGGGATAGACGAGAGAGTAGGAGATAGAACCCCTGCTCAAGCGACTATACTCTAATGGGCGCCCTGCCTTTTAAGAATTAGCCCGAACGTGGTGGGAAACCTAATGCCTAGCAGGACCTGTCACTTCCCGCTAGTGCGCCTACTCAATACGTGCAGACCAGCGACCACCAAAGGTAAGACTAAGTCTGAGCACCACGCTCACACTTACTCTTACAACTCTAACTACCGTGCAGATAGCTAAAGTTCCTATGCAAGATAGGACGATGATACACACACAAGGAGTTGGTACAAGAAACCACTCCAACTAAGACAACTACACTACTAAGACAAGAACACACCAAGACTACAACGACTATAGACTTGCACTAAGTAAATGCTTAAGTAAATACTGAGCAAAGTAAAGGAAGACTAATATCTATAACTCTTATATAGACAAACCCCACTATCTATTTCTCTCGACATGCAACACGTCCATCTCAGCCCACTATCAACTCCACTATCTATTTTCTCGACATGCAACACGTCTACCTCGTAGTCCACTATCAACACCACTATCTATTTCCCTTGACATGCAATGCGTCCACCTCGGCAATCTACTATCATTTGCCACTAGCAATTTATCTTGACATGCAATATGTTCACCTCGTAGTTCACTCTAATATATTTTTGTTCCTTCTCCATACCCAAGGCAACGCATGGGAATCCCCAAAAGTATTAATAAAAGGAAAGTCTTACAAAAGAGAAAAGGTACAAGAGCTATACCACACTCTCCGAAGATGACTCGAGACCCGAGCTTCGCTCGACTCGACTCTAACTCCTACTCTAGACTAACTACTACTACTCTTGCTTGATCTCCCAAGGGAGTGATTTGGAGACTTGGTGATCTTGGGGATGATTCTCAAGGGTGATGGCAGCCTCCTTTTATAGGGGAGGTGGAGTAGGGGCTACTCCACCGCCACGTCAGCAATCCGCGTGCTCCATCTTCTGGACCCTTGGATGAAACCGACCTTGAGAACCGCCTTAGATGGATGGCTGTGGTAAAACCAGCATGTGGGAAGCAAGCTTGAGTCGGTGGGAGGCCAACCGCCTTGGCTGGCCACCAGGGGGGTCGGCCGACCCCCCTATGGCAGGTGGGCCCAGCTAAGGTCGGTTGGGTCTTGTCCCTACCTGTCACAGGAAGTGGCTCCACCATTTGGTCGCATCTTGTCACGTTGCTTGCTTACATGTGGGTCCATGAATGCGTGTGCAACGATATTTCACCATTGAATGAAAACACACTTTGATCTGAGGGCTGAAATGGACTCCAGGGGTGTTGTCTTGGATCATGCTCGAAGCTCAGGCCAAGGTGGGACCATTGGAGGGTCGGCCGACCCCTATGTGAGCCCTCCTGAGCTCTGTTTTGTGTATTCCTGAAATCACAAGCTAAGAGTACAAGTGGAACTAATTATTGATAAAATATGCTCATGATGCTTATTCTTCCTTGAAACCGAGGCATGTTGACGGTGTTTTGAGTGTGAATTTCTAGGGTATATTTACCATCTACAAGATCCCCCAAGCTTAACCTTTGCTCGTCCTGAGCAAACAATCAAACTTAGTCTCGGTGGATCTGGTATTGTTACTATGCTAACATTTTAAGAGTACCATGTGTACAATAAAGTTCTTCTCCTTGAATGGAAAAATTAGCTATGAATACTCACCCATATTACCTTAGTCCTCTATGGGCTTATGGCTTTTCCTTTGTCTTAGGTGGTTGAAAGACAGAACAGTTTGACTTGTGCACTAATGTTCTTGTTCCCAGCAAGTTTCATGTCGGAGGTTTTGCAATGTTTTTTCAAAAGAAAACTTAATGTTCCTCATATGGTTCTCTCAAGTTGCTCAAATGGTGTATGATTCCTCACCAAGGCATATGATAAAAGTGCCTTCTCTATTTCATCCTACTTCTAAACAGGCTTATGTGGAGCTCAAGGTAGGGATGAAAGGAGATGGCATACTTACTTTGCATTTGTTGCGAAGTCAAAGCTCAGATCCTTGAAGAGAAGTGTCATACTCCCAGATCAAGATGTGCAAGTGTGCGGTATATGATGGACTAGGTTGCTCCTTTATTTGATAAGATCTCTCTTTCTACTCTTTCTATTGAGACATGGCTAGCAACTCTTTTTTTTCATGGACTTTGATGTGTCCATCTATATAGAAATGTTTATTTTGCCTAGCCCTTTCTTGTGTCTCATCTATATAGATAACATTTAGAGAGATATTCTAACATTTAGAGCATGGAGCAACCTATTTGGTGGAAATGACAGGCATGTTTTTGTGTACTTCCAGTGTAGAAGCAGCATGTATATATGTGGCGTGCGTGTGATCTTGATCTTAGGAGCATGATATGTCTCTAACCAAGGGTCAACAAGACTTGACAACACTCAACACAAAGTAAATAGCCTATGTGGAAGGTTTGCAAACGTGTAAAGCATATATGGCTGTGGTAGGAATTTATCACCATTGAGGAACAATTAAGATTTTGATCATTTTAAGAATAATTCTCCTATAATCAATCATGCTTAGAACAATATTATAGCAGCTCTTATCTCACTATCTCATGCCCCTCAACAACTTAGACTCGTTCTAGAACTTGCATCCCACAAAGTTTTCGGGTTCACGATGGTTTAATGAAAGCTAAGTGATCCATACTTAGAGAAATACTAAGTTGCAAACTAGGTGCTAGAGAAATATTGACAAAGCAACTACTCATCATTTCCAAGAGGAAGATAAATGTACATGAAGCATATGTGATAAGAGAAATAAATAAGCAAATATTTTTGGTATTTTTACATATTCAATTTTTTTAATGCAATAAGAGACATAACTAAAATGTGAAATGCTAAGATAGAATACTTACCTTAGTGGGGGAGAGAATCTCCCCCAAGCAAGGCTCTTGCTCACTGTGGTGATGGATAGTGTTGGAACCATCCGGTCCAACGTCGTGCTTCCTCATCTTGTATTACTTGCAGAAGTTGGGCATTTTGTTGTGCCAGTTGCAACGTGGCTTCTTGTTCAATGTGCATCATGCCCATGTTGTCGATAAGTTCACCCATTGCCATCCTTTGGTGGCACCTTTCCCTGCCCTGTGGGCGAGGAGTGCGCTGTGGACGTGGAGGCCTCCCCATGGACCCTGAAATGTACATGGAGCTCGCCTCATCACCTTCTTCAACTTCTTCTCCTGCAAAGTGTGAGGTGCCACCCCATTCCATTTGAGCAGCCCGTGTCACTCTACCTGTTCCTGCAACATTTTGGCCTCTGGCCTCTCGGTCCAATTTGATGGTTAGTGTACGGAGTGCATACAGCCGACGTTTCTCACAAGAGAGAGGAACTTCGACTGTATGGCCGGGATAAATTATTTTAAGTCCACCTCTTGGACCTCTCTTGAGCACATTAATATGAATGAAGAAATCTTCATTTAAAATATCTCTATCAAAGGCAATGTACTCAAAGGCATGTGATTCCAAAGCAAACCCAATGTATACGCTATACGAGTGATGAATGATGTGAAGTAAATGGGTTTTCCATACTCAATGGAATTAAGCCAAAAGTTCACTAGCAGTTTGACGGATGAGACTCGAGTTTTGCACACCATGGCATAAAGCGGTTTAAGTCCATCATCATTTAAGGTGTAACCCCCAGCGCCAGGAAAGAGAGTGATAATCATCTAGAAATGAATAAAGCGCAAGGTTGGGTTATGGATTTGATTGAGAGTAGGATTAGATCAATCATCGGAACCAGAAATTGTTTTCCAAAATTCTTCCTTGTTAAACCCATTAATGGCATGGTCTAGATCAAGTATGATCACATCCTAAAGCAGTGTTTAAGACGCTCCAAGTTAAATTATGTTCTTCTCCACACATGCGAAATGCTACCCCATTGTTTGTTATTTGCAAGGTGCACAGGAATTCTTTGGTAAGCACTTCTATGCTGAGTTCAGGGACTTGGTAAAATCCTCCTCAACAAATTGTGTTAAAGACAGTATTAAATTCTGCACTCATAGTTGTGCAGTCTAAGAGGACCGGGTCGATGATGCTCGTGTGTGCGAAGCTGCTTGCTCGAAGGGTATAGTACTTCTGCAGCTCTTCTTGGTTCAGCGTGAGGCCACTCTCGGGCTCAATCATTCTTGAGGGTGTCTCATAGGGCACCATCTAGTGGTAGCCCTCTTCCTCCTCCATCCTCCCACGGGTTCCTTCATCGGTGTGGCGAGAGCCTTGGGAAGAGCTCTCACACTTCTTGGACTTCTTGAACCGGGAGGAGAGTATCTTCTTCATCTAGCTGCACAAGTGAGACAAACCAAGCCCTACTACTACTACTATGCAAGAGAGAAAGGGCAAATATTTTTGGGTTTTTGTTTGGAAGGCTACTACTAAACTAAACTTGAGAAAGAGCTTGCAAACAAAGGAGAGAAAAGAGAGATTGTGAGCTCGAGATGATTCTGCTAGTTTGGGTGTGGAGTTGAACTCACAATGCAAGGGTATTTATAGGGGGAGAAGGGCAAGTGAAGGACACCCCAAGTGGGGGTCGGCCGACCCCGCACTTCAAAATTTCAATTGAACTTTAGACAAGGAATCTTGCTTTAAATATAAAAACTTTTCAGAAATTGTCCAAAGTGGGGTCGGCCGACCCCCCATCCTAAGCCTCCCAGCACTTTAAACATTGTGTCATCAAGTGTCTGATAAAGTAAAGGCTAGGTGTGGACCAAAAGTAAAGTTACTTTTCAGAGATTCCCTTGTCTAGTGCTTTATGAAAGGGAAAAGATGATTGGCTAAGGTGGAGACATGGCTAAAGAGATTCCTGTTGGCAAATCATCAATAGTGGCGCCAAATAGCAGTGCTTACTGGCAAGCCTGAACTATCACCAGAGAGCGGGTGTCACAAGTCCTCCTCAGACAACGGCTCTAAGAATGCTAAGCAAAGCTAAACTCTAGCGATGACGCAAGATGTACCAAGTGGTAACTCTGCAAGCGCACAGGTACCGCTGTAGCACTTCAACCAAGGTGAGTATCCACGGTGTCATGATTTATAATTCGCTCATAGGAAAGCGGACTAAGACTCTCTAATAAATGTGGGGATGGATATCCGTGGTGTGTCTACTCAATCTAAGTTTACCAGTGTTATCAGGGGGGTAAGAATAATGGATAAGAGTGATAAATAAATAAAAGATAACTGGTAGTGAGCTAGCTAGGTGGAAGGACAACGAGTGAGTATGGACTCATATGTATCTAACTCTACTTCTGTGTTCTAATCCTAACAATGTAACTGACTCAACTAGACTAGTATCTAGACAATCTTGTGTGGTGGGGAAGTCGACTGCAATAGGAGACGAAACTCCTATCCAAGCGGACCTTTGGCTTATGGATGCCCTACAGACCAAACCCGATGCAAATAGAACCTAATGAGAAGCGCAGGCCTGCCACGCTCACCGCCGCCCGCTATCATACGTCAGAACGGATGGTTGCATCCACTAATAAGCGCTAGTCTAAGCACCTCGCTTACACTAGTCTTATGACTCTAACTATCACATAAATAGCCAAAGCCCCTGATGGTAGTGAAACACACACAAGGTGTTGTAAACACTAATGTAACTAAGACAACTACACTAGTAAGACTAAGACACAACACTACTATACTAGTATAGTAGGGCACTAAGTAAATACTCAAAGTAAGTACTTAAAGTAAAGACTTAGTAAAGTAAAGAAAGACTATATATTAATAAAGAATGTAATACAAGAGAAAAGGTACAAGAGCTATACCAGACTCTCCAGAAGACGACTCCAGAGACCCGAGCTTTGCTCGACTCGACTCTAACTCCCACTCTAGACTAGACTACACTACACTTGATCTTCCAAGAGAACTTGAGCTTGTAATACAATTGGGGATACTTGGGGATGCTCTAAAGTGAAAGCTTAGGGGGGTATTTATAGTGAGAGGTGGAGTAGGGGCTACTCCATCACCACGTCATTGATCCGTGTGCTCCTCCCTTCTCCACCTTTGGATCCACCGACCTCCCAACCGCCTTAGATGGACGGCAGTGGGAATTCCACAGATGGGAAATGTATGGGATGTTGGTTGGAGCAAACCGACCTTGGGAGGGGCCCACACCCAAGTCGGCCGACCAGGAGTTGGCTGACCTTGGGCCCCACTCCCCTTCTAGAAGGTCCTGAGGTCGGTAGAAGGCCAGGCCAGGTGGCAGGCTCCCATAGGCAGGTCGGCCGACCTGGCCTAGGGGAGCCTGGCCCACCTCTGGCTCCCTGGTGGTGTCTCCACTTGTCATGTGAAGTGTTGTCCGAAGTTGAGTCCAGTTACTTCTTTGCTTGCTTCCATGTGGACCCATGGATCCATGTGCTAAGTGTTTAGATCGTTGAAAGGTGGCACACTTGGATCCAAGGGTTGGGAAGGACTCCTTGGGCATGACAAGGATCATGCTTGGAGGGCAGCCCCTAGTGGGCCTAAGTCCAGGTCGGTCGACCTAGGGTTTGGGTCCCACAGGGCTATTTCCATCTTCCCTGCATTTCACAAGCTAAGAGTACAAGTGGAACTTTATTAGTGATAAATATGTTCATGTGATGCTTATCTTCCTTCCATCGAGGACTGTTGACGGGTTTTTGAGTGTATAGAACTGGGTCTTATCTCCCGTCAACAAGATCCCCCAAGCTTAACCTTTGCTCGTCCTGAGCAAACAATCAAGACTTGGTTTGATTGGATCAGGTATTATCACTAAGTTAACATCTCAATAGTGCTAAGTGTACAACAAAGAACTTCTCCTTGAATGGAAGAATTAGCAAGGTTAACACACCAATGTTACTTTAGCACTCATGGGGCTTATGGCATTAACTTAGTCTTGGGATGTTGAGAGACAGAACAACATTGACTAGAGCATCTACTTTTCTCATTCTTTTAGCAAGTTTCATGCCAGAGGTTTTGCTAAGTTTTCAAAAGAAATCTTAATGTTTCTCATATGGTTTCGCTCAAGTCACTCAAGTGGTGTATGAATCCTCACCAAGGCACATCAAGTGTTTGCCTTTCCAAAACATCCTACCTCTAAAAAGGCTTTATGTGGAGCTTAAAGTAGGTATGACAAGGAACAACGTACTTACAATGCATATGTTGTCAAGTTAAGAAACTTGGACCTAAGTAGAGAGGTGTCATACCCCCAGAACAAGATGTGGAAATGGAATGAATAGCATGATGGAATGTGATGGATGGTAAGGTAATGGAGGGATGGTAGATGTATGGTAGATGAGGTTGCTCCTTTATTTGATTCTATCTCTCTTTCTACTTTCTATTGAGACAAGGCTGGCTCTCTCTTTTTTTTTGAATGATAGGAATCTATGGAGTAGATGCCTAGCCTTTTTGGGATGTGTCTCACCTAACAATTGATAACTGAGAGAGTTTCTAACATTTGGGACATGGAGCAACCCATTTGATAGAGATGGTGGATATGGAGGTACGTACTTCCAGTGTAGAAGCAGCATATGAATGGTTGCGTACCTCCGGATTAGAGGTAGCATATTTGGTGGTTTGTGTAATCTTGATCTTAGGAGTATGGCAAACCTCTAACATAGGTTCTACAAGACTTAACGAGACTCAATGCAAGCAATTGGCTTATGTAGAAGGCTTTTGATATGCAAAGTATATATATGGCCGTGGTAGGAATTTAACACCATTGAGGAACAATTAAGTTTTTAATCATTTCAAAATAGATTCTCTGGCAATCATGCGTGCTTAGAACAATAGTATAGAGCTCTTATCTCAACTATCTCATATCTCACAACAACTTAGACTTTGTTTTAGCACTTGCAACCCACTAAGTGTTCAAGTTCATGATGGTTAAAGACGCCAAGTAATCCATACTTAGAAAAGTGCTAAGTTGTAATCAAACACTAGAGAAACATTAACTAGCAATTTCATCATCATTTCCATAGGAAGAATAGCACACATGAAGCATATATATACAAAGGGAAATAATTATTTTTAGATTTTGGAAATATTCAAATTTTTATAATTAATATTTTTTTCGATTTTTTTAGATGCAAGAAAGTAACAAAGTAAGAATTAAAACAGAGGGGTTGGAGACTCACCTTGGATAAACTTACCTTAGTGAGGGAGAGAATCTCCCCCAAGCTTGTCTCTTGCTCACTGTGGTGGTTGCCACCCCCACCATTGGTTCCAGCGGTATTGATCTTCTGTTTAGAGACCTTGGGCCATTTCCATGTTTTGCTGCATGAGTTGCAACGTGGCCTGCTGCCCAATGTTGATGTTCTCCACATCGTTGATGAGTGTCTCCATCTCGGACTATGGCTGGCGCCTCCCTCTACCACGAGGGCGAGAGGTGCGTGCTCCCGAAGGTGTCCTGGAGTGAGAAGGTGCCCCATGTGTGTGGAGCTCACCTCCTTCTCCTCTTGTGGTGCAGCATGAGAAGGGCTGGCTTGTTCTTGGGCAGCACGGGCTTGCACTCTCGTCATCCTGTCCGTCCCTGCAATAGGGTAGGCTCTTTCCCTTCTATCTAGCCTCATGGTTAGTGTTGAAATATTATACAACCAAAGTCTCTCATTGGGGAGAGGGATTTCGAGTGCATGATGTTCATAAATCATTTTAAGTCCACCTCTTGGACCTCTTTTGAGTAAACCAACTCGTGTAAGCATGCCTTCATCTATAATGGATCTATCACGAGCGATGTATTCGACTTCATTCCCCTCAAGCAAACCCAAGGTTTCAGCAATTCTAGTTATAAGCAAGGTAAAACCTATGGCTTTTTCTTGAGCAATAGAGGTCTCCCAAAAATGTACTAACATTTTAACAGGTGCAAACTTGATTTGATTAACCATAGCATGAAGGAGTTGCAATTCACCATAGCCTATGGTTTTTATGCTAGTGCCAGGGAAAAGTGTGACTATGATGCAGTAGTACAAGAATCTCAAGGTTGAATTATGGATGTGTCTGGGTCTAGGATCAGAACAATCATTGGAGCCAGAAATTAATTCCCAAAATTCAGCAAAGTCAAAATCCGCTAGAGCTTCATCTACGTCTAGTTTGTAATCATGGGCAAAGCCTAGAGTAGTGCTAAATGAACTCCAAGATAGACTATAATCCCTATTGAACATGCGAAAGCTAATTCCCCAGCATTTGATTTTAGTGTGCACAGAAATTCTTGGGTGAGCAATTCTATTCCAAGTTCAGGGATCTCCCAAAATTCAACCCAACCAATGGCACTGAAAACATTAGCAAAGTTGGTGCTCATACCTGTTTGGTTGAGGAGTTGTTGATCGAAGAGAGCGGTGTGTTGGTAGGCACAAGTGCAAAGGGTGTAGAGCTTCCCTAGCTCCTCATGGTTGAGCATGAGGTTGCTAAGAGGCTCCATCATCCTATCAGGGGGGATGGTAGGAACAAGTTGGTGCACTTGTTCCTCCTCCTCCTTCTCATGGCTCCTACTCCCGGAATGGCGAGAGCTCGAAGATGAGCCATCACCCTTCTTCTTGCTTATCTTCTCGAGGATGAACTTCTTCATGCTAGCTACACAAGTGAACAAACAAGACCAAGCTTCCTACTACAACTATTATGAGAAGGGAAATATTTTTGTGTTTTTGGGTTTATAATTACTACTACTAAGGAAAGGGGAATATTTTTGGGTTTTTGGTTATGGCTACTACTACACTAAGCTTGAGAAGGCTTGGAACACTAAAGAGAAGAGAGAAAGCCAAGTGAGCTCGGATGATTCTGCTAGTTGTGGTGTGGCATTGAGCTCAACTTGGGGTGCTATTTATAGGGGTGAAAGGGGAAGGCAAGCCCACCCAAAGGGCAGGTCGGCCGACCTAGCCCTGACCCCTCTGAAGCATGCTCTCACTTTGGACAAGGAATCTAGCCTCGTGTTTGCAAAAAGTCACAAAAATTGGACTATATCCTTGGTCGGCCGACCAAGGTTTGTGCCCCCCACCACTTTAGTCATGCTATGTCAGGTTGTCTGGTAAAGATGGTGGTGGTCTTGGTCCAAAGTTGCTGCTGGTTGCTTCGGATTCCTATGTTTAGTGTTTGGTGAAAGAGAAAAGGAGAAAGCAAAAGTGGAGACAAGCATCAAAGTGATTCCTATGGACCATGGGGACACTTAAGCATGCATTGCTGCTCCCTATGCTGGCTTTGGCTGGTGGCATGCTCCCTAAAGCATCCAAGATGCTTAAAGTGGCATCCTAAGCTAAAGTCATGAGCAATGGACCATCTCTCCTCGAATTCTGGCTAGTGTGGTGAGCATAGGGTCCTTAGTTGTCATCGTTGGGAGGCAGCAGGGTGCCTGGGGCTCCAAAGCCCAGGTCGGCCTATGGACCATGGGGACACTTAAGCATGCATTGCTGCTCCCTATGCTGGCTTTGGCTGGTGGCATGCTCCCTAAAGCATCCAAGATGCTTAAAGTGGCATCCTAAGCTAAAGTCATGAGCAATGGACCATCTCGCCTCGAATTCTGGCTAGTGTGGTGAGCATAGGGTCCTTAGTTGTCATCGTTGGGAGGTAGCAGGGTGCCTGGTGGCACCAAGTCCAGGTCGGCCGACCTGGGCTTTGGAGCCCCAGGGCATCCTATGCTGCTCGTTGGATCCCTGCTTCTAGCTAGAGTGAAGAGAGAGTTGGTGGATCCACATGCCAGGTCGGCCGACTTGGTCATGGTGGCCACACCAGCTCATCTTTTCTTTAATCATACCTCTCAAGTTTTATTACGTATGTCTAAGTTATTTTGTCGAAATAAGGTATGCAATTTAAAAGTAAACATGCAATTGAAAAGGGAAATGCAAAATTGAAATGCACAAAAGTAAATATGAGATAACTACTGACATACCTGGTCTGTGGAGGGCTCCATGTTTTAGGTCCATAGAGCAGGACCTCTCCGTCGGGTTCATTCCGTGGACATCTCAGTCGGTCCCAGAGACGGGGACCGTGAAGGCATCTCCTTCTTCTGCCATACTTGCTTGATTTCGGCTTGTGGCTTGGCGGATTCTTCTTTCACCTCGGCCTTTTTGGCTGACTTACTGTTCTTAGTGCTTTTCCTTCGGTGGTATGGGCGACGAGATTTCTGGGTGCCTATTCCTGCATGTTAACTTTAAAACCATTGAAAGGCACTCTCACCCTCCGTCCATTGAACTGCATGTGGATCTGAGCAGCCCCCATGTACATGGTGGCGTCCACCGTGTTCAGGAATGGTCATCCCAGGATGAGTGGAGCGTCGGTGTTGGACCCCATGTCCAGAACCAGGAAGTCGACTGGGACATACTCATCCTTGATTCTGACCAGGATGTCCCGTGCCAGTCCCTCGGGGAACCGGATGGTTTGATCTGCCATCTGTAAACGCACATATGTGGGGTGCAAAGGACCCCCTAATAGATTATCATAAGTTACCTTGGAGATGATGTTGACACCGGATCCAAGGTTGCAGAAGGCGTTGTCGAAGATCTGCGGTCCAATCTGGCAGGTGATGGTCAGTAGGCCAGGGTCCTTCTTCTTTGGGATGAATGGTGAGTCCATCATGTTGACCCGAATGGAACAAGATTGAGGCTTACCAAACCTCATATTTACCAGCCTGACACCCTCACCAGGGTCCTCAGGCTTCCCAGGAATCTTACCTTGCTTAGTTGATGGAATAGCTGCTAATTGAGCTAACTGGGTTTCTAGCATTTTATTAAAGCTCAATTGGTTTTTCATGGCAAAATTAAAGCTATCCATCTTTTCACTAAGATTTTCTAAGATCTTGTCATTAGCCGTTATTTTCTTATTAAGAGCGTCATTGATTTTAATTTGGCCGAACACAAGATCTTTAAGGGAAGGTTGGTTACCAAAAGAATTGCCAGAATTATTGTTATTGTAACCCATACCTTGGCCTTGGTAGAAGGGGCATGAACTCCATTGTTGTTGCTGGGGCCGGTTCCCGTTGTTGAAATTGTTGTTGTTGTTGATGTAGTTCACCTCCCCCTGTGTCTCGGGGCAATTGTTGCTCGAGTGATCTTCTCCTCCGCATACTTCGCACCATGGATCAGTGTCCACAGCATGGACAACGGCAGGGGTCTGGATGGCCTCAACTTCCTTTTTAGAGGAAGACTCCTCTATCTTCTTCATCAGGAGGTCCATCTTAGCAGAGAGCATGTCCACCTCATTGAAGGCATGGACACCTCTCTTCTTGGGCTGGAGGCGCTCCTCATTCCAGCCATCTTTTCAATGAGCTCCTTGGCATCCTTGACATTGTGTTGCAAGAATGCCCCTCCAGCAGAAGCATCAAGGTGACTATGGGCTATGCCGGTTAGCCCATGATAGAAACCTTGAATTATGAGCCATTCGTCTATCCCATGATGAGGGCAGGCCTGAATGTACTCATTGAGACGTTCCCATGCTTCGGGAATCGTCTCGTCAGACTTTTGTTGGAAGCTTGAGATCTTCCCTCGCAGGGCACTGGTCTTGCCTGCTGGGAAGAACTTCTTAAGGAAGGCATTGGCACACCTGTCCCAAGTCTTCACTTCGCTCTTGTGGTTGTAAAACCACTGCTTCGCCTTTCCCAATAGCGAGAATGGGAAAAGACGAAGGCAGATGGTGTCCGCCATGACATTCTTGACGGTGTATGTGTTGCACACCTCCAGAAAGTGTTGGAGGTGAGCATTGGCATCCTCATGTGGCTTCCCACAGAATGGATTGGCTTGCACCATGTTGATCAGTGCAGGCTTGAGCTCAAAGGTTGCATCACCCAAGTTCAAGTTCGGACCCGTAGCGACAAAGTCAGCTGACGGGGATGAGAACTCAGCGATGGTCTTCTGAGCCATGACTGTCTCAACAATTGGTGCGAAACTTCCTTCCAAAAATGGTTCGGGGTTCGAAATGAACCTTTGAGGAGGAACTTGACGGTGTCTAGTTCTCCTCAATAATTGCTCAGTATCTTCGACGAAGTTTGACGGCAATAGAAAACTGCTCATGCACTGTCTTAATTAACGAAAAACGAAAACAAGACCAGTGAAGGGTAAGCCCCTAACACTAATGGGTACTTAGATTAAGAGTAGACCACGGATTCCAATTTATTAGAGATTCCTAGTACGACGCTGTCCCCGGCAACGGCGTCAGAAATGCTTGTTGGCAAATCTTAACGCCCACCGACTAGAGTAAAGATAAATTGTCAATAGTGGCACCTAATAGCAGTGCTTACTGGCAAGCCTGAACTATCACCAGAGAGAGGGTGTCACAAGTCCTCCTCAGGCAACGGCTCTAGGATTGCTAAGCAAAGCTAAACTCTAGCGATGACGCAAGATGTACCAAGTGGTAACTCTGCAAGCGCACAGGTACCGCTATAGCACTTCAACCGAGGTGAGTATCCGCGGTGTCGTGATTTATAGTTCGCTCACAGGAAAGTGGGCTAAGACTCTCTAATAAATATGGGGATGGATATCCGTGGTGTGTCTACTCAATCTAAGTTTACCAGTGTTATCAGGGGGTAAGAATAATGGATAAGAGTGATAAATATATAAAAGATAACTGGTAGTGAGCTAGCTAGGTGGGAGGACAACGAGTGAGTATGGACTCCTATGTATCTAACTCTACTTCTGTGTTCTAATCCTAACAATGTAACTGACTCAACTAGACTAGTATCTAGACAATCTTGTGTGGTGGGGAAGTCGACTGCAATAGGAGGCGAAACTCCTATCCAAGTGGACCTTTGGCTTATGGATGCCCTACAGACCAAACCCGACGCAAATAGAACCTAATGAGAAGCGCAGGCCTGTCACGCTCACCGCCGCCCGCTATTATATGTCAGAACGGATGGTTGCATCCACTAATAAGCACTAGTCTAAGCACCTCGCTTACACTAGTCTTATGACTCCAACTATCACGTAAATAGCCAAAGCCCCTGATGGTAGTGAAACACACACAAGGTGTTGTAAACACTAATCTAACTAAGACAACTACACTAGTAAGACTAAGACACAACACTACTATACTAGTATAGTAGGGCACTAAGTAAATACTCAAAGTAAGTACTTAAAGTAAAGACTTAGTAAAGTAAAAAAAGACTATATATTAATAAAGAATGTAATACAAGAGAAACTCCTGCAGTAAGAAGAATTTTAATTACCTTAGTTATGAATTTATCTCGAGGTCTACCCTTATGGCTTTGAGAAACTCCTGCAGGGGTTAGTCCAGGCATACAACCAAAGTCTATACTAGTAATTTTTGGTTCAATTAATCAAACTTGACTCCATGTCTACTTTGATTAAGGTAGACAGTTTAACCTAAGCACCGTGCTTAATTTAAAGAGCCTATGGAAGCACCTTAGAAAAGCACAACCAAACCAAGGCACACTAGAATGGAAAATGGAAGCATGAAAATGATGCACATGAGATTGATTCAAAATGGGTGTAAGATCATTGAATGATAAATCGAAGAACCATTTTGTTTTTACATGCAAAGCAATGCAAACGGGGTGAATGAAAGTGATCAAGCAAACATGCCATGGTTTTTTTCTTTAGAAGGAAGTAAAATGAGTGATATGTATGCAAATCTAGGCTTTAGCTTTTTCCCGTAGTGTGGACCATCTAACAAAGATACCAATAGTGATGCCCAGATGATCCTGTTTCACATCCGTCTACTACGAGGCTAGACTAGGAGCATCGAATAGGAAGATAATAATAGAAATTGCCATCAACCTAGACTAGGCATGGCACCCGAATACAACTCAAAGACTAGGAGCCACCCAAAGAAAACACTAGATATATGTTGAATTAAGAAAAACATGCAATGGTGAAAATAAATTTGGAAGGTATAAAATGTTTTTGGGTTGGTTCTCACATACCTTGATCAATTCATCACTCACAATTTGTGATTGAATTGTGAGTGATGTAATGTAGTCATTCCATCACCTGTGATGGGATGGTTTTCTCTTAACGACGACCTTCTCTCTGTTGGTGTAGAACCATTGCTTCACCTTTCCCAATAGCGAGAATGGGAAAAGGCGAAGATGGATGGTTTCTGCAGAGACATTCTTGATGGTGAAGGTCCCACACACCTATTGGAGATGGGCATTGGCGTCCCCGTGTGGCTTCCCACAGAATGGGTTGGCTTGCACTATGTTGATGAGCGCAGGCTTAAGCTCAAAAGTCACATCCCCCAAGTTAAGCTGTGGACCCATGGCAACATAGTCAGTCGACGGCGCAGAGTACTCGGGGATGGTCTTTTGGCATAGCTTCCTTAATGATTGGTGCGGAGCCTCCTTCCTTGAATGGATTTAGGTTCGAGATGAACCTTTGAGGTGGAACTTGATGAAGTCTAGTTCTCCTCAACAATTGCTCAGGATCTTCAACAAAATTTGACGGCAATTGGAAACCGCTCAAGCATCATCTAGTTTCACGATGCCGAGAAACCAGACAGCGAGGGGTAAGCCCCTAACACTAATTGATAACTAAACCGATAGAGACTCCGGATTCACTTTTACTAAAATCCCTAGTTTGACGCTTTCCCCGCAACGGCGCCGTAAATGCTTGTTGGTATTTCTTAACGTCGCTACCATGAATTGGCAACAAAGCACCGAAATGCCGTGTGGGTACTTCTTATGTCTATTGGATTATTTCGCAAGTGCACAGAATATACCGATGTAGCACTTCACTGAGGATGAGTGTTCCAAGGTATCGTTATTTATTTTATCCCAAGGCAAAGCAGTGCTAGGAATGTTTAATAAAAGGGAAAAGATCCTTATGTCTACTATGATCTAGTATCAACTAGTGAAGAAGGGGGGTAAGTGAATGATAGGAAGGGTAGATAAAAAGGGCAGCAAGGAATCTAATCTAAGATAACTAGTAGAGTGTTAGCTAGGTGGGAGGACAACGAGTGAGCATAGGACTCCTATGTATCTAACGTTACTCCTGTGGACTTTCCTAGTAGATAACTGACGTAGCTAGACTGTCTCCTACAACTTGTGTGAGGGGGATAGACGAGAGAGTAGGAGACAGAACCCCTGCTCAAGCGACTATACTTTAATGGGCGCCCTGCCTTTTAAGAACTAGCCCGAACGTGGTGGGGAACCTAATGCCGAGCAGGACCTATCACTTCCTACCAGTGCGCCCACTCAATATGTGCAAACTAGTGACCACCAAAGGTAAGACTAAGTCTGAGCACCATGCTCACACTTACTCTTACAACTCTAACAACCGTGCAGATAGCTAAAGCTCCTATGCAAGATAGGACGATGATACACACACAAAGAGTTGGTACAGGAAACTACTCCAACTAAGACAACTACACTACTAAGACAAGCACACAACAAGACTACAGCGACTATAGACTTGCACTAAGTAAATACTTAAGTAAATACTGAGCAAAGTACAGGAAGACTAATATATTAATAAAAGGAAAGTCTTACAAAAGAGAAAAGGTACAAGAGCTATACCAGACTCTCCAGAAGATGACTCGGGAGACCCCGAGCTTCGCTTGACTCGACTCTAACTCCCACTCTAGACTAACTACTACTACTCTTGCTTGATCTCCCAAGGGAGTGATTTAGAGACTTGGTGATCTTGGGGATGATTCTCAAGGGTGATGGCAACCTCCTTTTATAGGGAAGGTGGAGTAGGGGCTACTCTACCACCATGTCAGCGATTTGTGTGCTCCATCTTTTGGACCCTTGGATGAAACCGACCATGAGAACTGCCTTAGATGGACGGCTGTGGTAAAACCAGCACGTGGGAAGCAAGCTTGAGTCGGTGGGGGGCTAACCGCCTAGGATGGCCACCAGGGGGTCGGCCAACCCCCCTATGGCTTTTGGGCCCAGCCAAGGTTGGTTGGGTATTGTCCCCACCTATCACAGGAAGTGGCTCCACCATTTGGTCACATCTTCTCATGTTGCTTGCTTACATGTGGGTCCATGAATCCGTGTGCAACGATCTTTCACTGTTGAATGAAAACACACTTTGATCTGAGGGCTAAAATGGACTCCAAGGGTGTTGTCTTGGATCATGCTCGAAGCTCAGGCCAAGGTGGGACCATAGGTGGGTCGACCGACCACCATGTGGGCCCTCCTGAGCTCTGTTTTGTGTATTCCTGAAATCACAAGCTATGAGTACAAGTGGAACTAATTATTGATAAAATATGCTCATGATGCTTATTCTTCCTTGAAACTGAGGCTTGTTGACGATGTTTTGAGTGTGAATTTCTAGGGTATATTTACCGTCAATAGCGTCATACACCATGTTGAACCTCCACACTTAATGACCTCCGCTGGTCGGAGGGGCTTAGGCCAAACTGCTGATGATTCAGGGCATGACCTTCACGCCTATTGTCGGAGGTACCTCTGCCCTATCCTGCAATTATAAACACAAGAGCTTGCCAAATGACCTTCGGTTAGCCTGTTAGTTATCCAAGACCTTCGCCGTGCTCTAACGCGATCCTTGCCATTGCCGCGATCTGGGACCTCTGCCCCAATGAGGGCGGAGGCTTCTGGCGCTTGGTGGCACTGTGTCCCAACAGTTCCCCCTTTTGAGGCCACGATTTGATGCAGCGGACCGTGATCTCAAAAAACACCTGACTGGTACCCCAAGTTGGAGGCCAGATGCCAGAGGTCAACGCCAGATCGCGGCGGTGGTCCACAACTGGTGTGGTTGGTGTGTGTCTCCGCCTGCTAAGTCTAGAGGCTGTATTTTGCCCCTTCCCCCTTGGGTCGCTCGTATCTGACCGTTGAGCCGTGTTTGGCGGTTTTGAGCGAGCGTGGTTTGTGCCTATTGTGGCCTTGAGCGTTGTGCGTTGATGTGACCATTGCCGCGGAAGTCGAACCGCCTCTTCGTCGCCTATATAAGGAGAGGTCGTGGTGGAGGTCCCCCTGCCCCTTTCAGCGATCACTTTCATCGCTCTGCTCGCTTGCCAAGCCTCCGCCTGTTCTTGCCTTCGCCCTTCATTTTTCTACCTTTTTGCTGCTTTCTTGCTTCTCCTGCTGTTGCATCACTGGCGCTGGAGTCAAGCGACGGCTTGGGGTTAGAGATTTGGTTGGTGAGGAGGAGCCAGAGGTCATGGCCAAATCTTGGGAGATTGGAGAGTTGGGGGTCACCAAAAAGATGATCAAGAAGATGGAGCACGAGGAGTTTTTCTCGACCGGGTGTGCCAAACCTCCACTGGCCGGCCAAATAGTCCCTGAACCGAAGGAAGGATATGCACTGGTTTTCCATGACTATTTCACTTGCGGCCTCTGCTTCCCCTCTGTTCCATTTCTTAGGGAGGTCCTTGAGGCTTTTCATCTCCAAGTTCATCATTTGATGCCGAATGGATTTCTTACACTGAGCAAGTTTTGCTGGGCTTGTGAATCCTATGGCACTAAGCCGGACCTAGGTACGTTTTATGCGTACTATGAGCTGCAAAAGCAGCCAAAAAAGTTGGAGGTGGACGGTGTGGAAATTACTTATTAGTATGGTAACTGCGCCTTTATGGCTAAGAGGCGGCAGGATGGGGCTCACTTGGAGATCTCTTATTGCCAGAAGAACAAGTGGGACAAAGGATGGCTCCAATATTGGTTTTATGTGAAGACGTGCCACGTGATGCGTACACACGAAGATGGGACGGAGGAGACCTTCTGGCCATTGGGCTCTACTATGTCGGAGGTGGAACCGCTGTGCAAAGTGGATCCACCTACGGAGAGAACTCCTGAACAGGAAGCGTGTGAGAAGGCCTTCGCAATGGCTTGCCAGTTATCCAGTGGTCGGGATTTGATTGAAGCAATTATGGCATCCAACTATTGGCCTATTGGGAAGAAAAATCCCCTTCAAGCTGGAGACGGTGAAGATATAATTTCCTGCTCTTGAGGGAGAGGCGGAGGTCCCTTTCCCTAAGTTTGATCAGGAGCTGCTGAAGATGTCGACAAGGATGCCTTTGTTGTGGAGGTCGAGGAGGGCACCCGGCAAATTGCCAGGACGATTACTGGCAAGGAATACAATGCTCGCAAGGTGGAGGTTGGCACTATGCCTCGCTTGAACAGGGTTCTTGCGAAGCTCGGTTTCCACTTCAAGGAACATGACATTCCTGATGAAGTTTTTGCTACGATTGAAGAGAAGAAGAGGAAAGCTGCAGCCAAGGTTACTACGGCTACGGCTGCGGTTGAGTCAAAGAAAAGGAAGGAGGCCGGGATGTCTAGGGCCCCCGTGAAGAGAATGAGGAAGACGACGACTGTGACTACCTCCGCCGTATCGTCCGCTGCTAGCACTGCTCGAGCCTCTGCCTATTCTGCCAGAGATGAAGGCTCACCCACGCGCTTGGTTAAGCCGAGTGCGATGCCTGGTGGAGGCAGTCTTCTGGCGGGGGTCGGAGATCGCCCTGAACCAAGCTTCACCCAGCCTAAGCTCAGTGCGACCAACCCTATGCCAAATATTTTAGGGGGATTCTTCTAGCTCGAACAGAGCTGATGATGAAGGTCGCTGTGGCGGTGATCCAGCCGTTGGTGGTGGTGATCCGCCTATCAGTGCAAACGCTGGCACCAGTTCCCAACACTGCACAGCAGAGGTGTCGGAGGATGAAGTTGGTTCGCAGCCTCCGCACGTGCTTCTAGCTATTGGCCCTCGCCCGTGAGCACAAAGCTCAGTGGAAGCGCGTGCTGAGGCTCCGACGGAGGCCGTGGCTACTGGTTTTCATCAACTTTACTTGAGTATGTACATTTTCTTTTGTTTGGTTTTCGCTCTTTCACTTTTCTTTTTACGTAATTGCTCATGGTCTTTGTATTTCAGCGGACGTGATGAACACCTTGGCTAGCCTGGCGGAGCTTGCTGCTAGGGCTAGTGTAGGTTGGGTTGACCTGGGCCTGCTTCCGAGGCCTCCGCTCACTAGCACCACGCCAAGACCTTCGGCTCCCGGGATGGGTCATGGCATGAATAAGCTTTTTTCCTTTTCACATCGAATGTTTTTTGTGGACTGACCTTTTATTTTTCCTTGGTACTCAGTGGCTTCCGAGACCACCATAACAGGTTGGGCTGAGAGCCTTCATGCGGTTTATACTGAGATCAAAGGTTGCTCCTTCTCCTTTGTTTTTTCCTTTTTGTTATATTTTTGTTCTTATGTTTTTTACTCATTGATTGATTCCAGAACGATTTTGCCATGGTCTCTGAAATATGGACTATTATCAACTTTTGCATCTTAACCATGAGCATCAAAGCATTGTGAGTTTTAGTTTGACTATATTTGTGCTACAGCCTTCACATCTTTTGTTATTCTCATTTGCTTTTGGCAGGGACATCATATGGCCGCAGCTCTTGAAGAGTGAGGCACTAATGAAGTACTCGATCACAATTCTACGATTGAGGTTCTAAAGAAGGAAAATGAACGTCTGGAGGCTGAAAAAATGAAGCTGTCATCGAAGGTTGCTGCCACCTGGACTGCAGTGGTGGATATGAAGAAAGAGTTGGCGCTTCTGAGGGCTCAGCTGGACGACTCGAAGAATGCGAAGGCTCTTGCCAAAGAGCACGCATGCCAAGGCTGCTGGGACTTCAGAGAACCTCCGAGTGGAGCTTTCTGCTAAGAGGGAGTCCAGCGCTGCTGTGCATAAGGAGCTTATTGCTAAAAAGGAAACCGGCATTGCTCTGCAGCAGTAGATCAGGCTAGTGTCGAGGCGTCTGGAGGATGTTACAGGAGTGGCTCTTAGTGGCACGGAGACCTATAGGGCCACTGTTTCCCAATTTGGCGGCAACACCTCTGCTCTGCCAGAGGAGGCTTTTGCCTTTAGTTTAGCTTGTTGGCTAAAGAGCCATCTAGAGAAGCTAGCTGATGTTGTCGGAGGTTCTACCAACTTTGGTGCTCTAGTGGGGGCCACTAACTTTGCGAAGGTACTGGCCTGGAAGGGATGCATCCATACTAAAGGGGTCTAGAAGGAAAAACTTAATGGCCCAACCGATCTTGGGGTTACCTCTCACACATTGCGGAGGTCAGTTCGGAACTTCATGACCTCCTTCTAGGTTCCTTTTGGTAGGGCTGCGGCTCATCAAATGGCTAAGGACAAAAGGGCGGAGGTATAACTTCCCTTTTTATTTTGTACATACCATTTATTTTTTCTTTGGTTTCGTGCTTTTGCCTCTTATCTTTTAACTCGGTGCTTCATTGTGCGGTGCTTCCCCGTATTCATAGGAATTGCAGAAGAAGAATGCTCTTAAAGTAGTCTCCACTACTTTGCCTTCGCGAGCGGCCGCCACTCTGTCGTCTACGCCTCCTGTGGCCCTAGGGGTCTGAGTAAAAAATGGTGATGCAGCCAAGGAATCTGAACAAGCTCCTCCGTCTGAAGCGGCTAAGGACCCTGCGGCACCGAATGACCTGGGTGCTGGAGTTGAGAAGAGCAAGACTATTCTGGAGGTGTAGGTCCAAGAGATTTTACTTGCAATATTAGCGCTTGTAGGATGGAGCTTAATGTCTTTTGTTTATAAATATTTTGCTCTAAAACATTTTGTGGAATATGACCTTGCGCAGGTTCCCAGTCAGGAGCCCGCGCAAGATGTTGATCCATTGACTTTCTACCATGATAGGATTTATGTTAGTGGAGAACTTTGGGGCTATTGGCGTGCAGCCTTCCCTCGTGGCATTGCGAGCGATATGTTCGAATATGTTAGATACGATACTGACGATGTGCATGCGAAATTTACATGATCTCTTCTGTGGCGGGGGGCCTCCGCCCTCGGGCTTGTAATTTTTTGCCCTTATAAGGTGATTTTATTGTGACACTTTGTTTTGCCGACGGGATCTTACAATTGAACTCCCGTTGTAAGTTTTGAGTTATTTATGAGCAAGTTGTGGTCTTGAAAAGGCGAAGGTTTGTAAGTTCACCGCATGGCGAAGGTTGAATAATACCCTTGCATATGGTCTTGCGCTGCTTGCGGAGGCTTGAGAGGTCACTTATTTGCGTGCGCCTCCATCCCTTTCTTTCCTTGCTCCTTACCGAGATGAACATGCGTGTCACAGTTGTGGTGTTCAGGACCTTCACCCTCTACTTCTGCTTCTTCTTAACTCACTTGTTGGTGTTGGAGTTTGTTTGGTGCAGCATGTAGAGGATGTGCTGGTGCTCATATTGGATCTTGTCATCACTGCAAAAGGAAGAGCGCAATTTGAGCACTCATGAGGAGCTCCGCCACAGGGCTCAGCGCAGCTTGCGCATGTTATGGCCATTGAGGAATGCCATTGCTGGCTTGCTCAACGACCCTCCGCCTTCGCCGACAGTGATTCTATGGACACGCCCCCGTGGAACGTGGATCATCTTCGGCAGCATTTGTCTGGACCTTAGGCTTACGGGGATGTTATGAGACTTCGTACCATATCCCACCTTCGCCTTCGGCCATGGTGTGTTGTTGCCATCTTGGGGCTGATCAACACACTGCAGGTGTTGTTCATCACAATGCTGTTGATGTAGTTTCTCTTTTAGGTGCCTTCGCTGGGTTGTGCTAGCTTCTTGCATTAGGAGTCTTTGTACGATATTAGGTCAGTTCAGGGTGGGTAAGGACACTCCGGCCTCCACTTTTCTAGTGTTTTTGCCTTATTTTGGTTTATCAACCAACTGGTTCCCCCTTGCTATTATGTACTAACTAAAGGGCACGTAGTGCCTGGTTGCTTGGTTTTATAACCTTTTGGCTACAACTGCATTAAAATTTTGGTAGGTTTAAGCATTCATTAACTAGATACAGTTTCATTGTCTTTGATTTTCTATGACTGTGATTGTACAAAGATTGTCCCGTTATATAAATGTCGAAGGAAATTTTAGGTATCTCTTTTTGATTAATCATGGTGCCTGAAGGACGAGGCCTTTGCCGGTGACTCGATGCTCCGCGCTAGTGCGGGTCTTTCTCGGGTTTTCTTGGCTTTTTGCCTTGAATTGTGCTCTTGATGCCTGAAGTGGGACAGGTCTTTGTCAAGAGCTTAGGCCATTTTTGGCCGAGGATTCCCCTATGAGCAAAAGAGTACGGGTCCATGATTACATTTTCTAGGAAAGAGGAAGAAAAATATGAAAAATGTGGGGCCTTCGCTTATGTTTTGCGGAGGTTATCCCTTATTACAATGTTTAGACATAAAATCTATGAAGGTTATCGATGTTCAGTGTCCGGATTGAGGTATTGCCTTCACCGTCGGTTAGGTGGAATGAACTGGGCAGCCACCGCTTCGTTGTAAATGGGCCTTCCCACTTTGATTGGAATTTTCTTATGTTTGCAGCATTTGTGTTTCTTTTGAGAACTAGGTCTCCATCTTGTATTTTCTTCCTCACCACTTGATTATCTCTCCATTTTTTTGTTTGTTGCTGGTACTTAGTGATGTTGTCTGCTTCCAGTCTTGTGCCTTCTACTGTTTCTTTTGAGTACTCTTCGTCTTGTGCCAATGCTTGCCGTATATTGCGGAGGCTCTGATGCATTATTTCTTCTAGCATCATGGCCTCTTCACCATAGAGTAGTTTGAATGGCATGATACCTATTGTCCTTGAGGCCATTGTGTTCTGTGACCACACAACCTTCCGCAACTCGTCCACCCATTTGCCTTTGCGAAGATTAAACAGTGTTTTGGAGATTGCTGAGAAAACTATTCTATTTGCCCTCTCTACTGCTCCATTTGACTCTGAGTGATAGACTGAGGCAAAGGCTATGTTTGTTCCTATGCTTCTGCAGAACTTCTTGAAGTTTTTCGAGTCGAACCGCTTTCCATTGTCTACTGTCAAAGTTTTTGGCACACCGATTCTGCATATGATGTTTTGCCAGAAGAATTTTTTAGCAGATTTTGATGTTATTGTTGCAAGTGGCTTAGCTTCTATCCATCTCGGTGAAGTATTCTCGCCACAACGGCAAACTTGTTCCCCCTTGCGAAGGTGGCAACAGTCCTACCAAGTCCATTCCCCATCTTTGTAATGTCTAAATTGTAGGATTCAGTTGTGATTCTGCCGAAGGCTTGGATTGACTTGGTGACAAGTTTTGACAGGCTTTGCAAGTTTTTACTATATGTTCAACATCTTTGATATGGTAGGCCAGTAGAATCCTTGTCTTATGGCCTTCGCAGATAATGCTCTTGGGCCGATGTGTGACCAGCATGTTCCTGAGTGTATCTCCTGTGAGAGGTCTCTGCATTCGCTCCGGGATATTGCTAAGTATGTGGCTTCATGTGGTATTTGATAGAAGGTGAGGGTTGAGCATAAAAGGCCAGCTGGGTTGCTAAAGCCATTGGAGGTCCCTAAGTGGAAATCAAAGAATATTACAGTGGACTTTGTAGTTGGATTGCCTCGCTCGCCTTGAGGCAAAGGTGCTATTTGGGTTGTCATTGATACGCTTACCAAAGTGGCTCACTTCATTCCAATGAAGACGACTAATTCAGCTGTAGATTTGGTTCCGTTGTATGTCACTGAGATTGTGAGGTTGCATGGTGTGCCCAAGTCTATTGTGTCAAATTAGGACTCTATGTTTGTGTCTAATTTTTGGAGAAGTCTGCATAGTGTTTTGGGCACGAAACTTGATATGAGTACTACTTTCCATCCTCATATAGATGGTCAGTTTGAACATACTATTCAGACCTTAAAGGACATGCTGTTGTTGACACCAGATGTGGCAAACGGGATTACCGCAAGCGGACGGGTAGTCAATGTAGCACTTCACCGGGAGTATTCCAGGTATCGTATTTTCCACAGGGAACGAGAAGTGGACTAACTAGGCCAAAGGATGTCGTCAGGCAATGATCAAAGGGCTTAGGATGGGTTCAAGAGGTAATTCTAGTATTCGGTTCTAACTTAGCTTATCCTAAGGATACGTGAGCACTAACTCTATCTTTCGTCGCGGCCGGAAGGACGAGACGGGATGCTAAAATAACGCACCGAAGCGACCCCCAAAGTAGGCCTACAATCTAACCTAACAACACGCTCAGAGAACTCCAAGGTCCCAACGGAAGGCCGTCACACTACACTTGTGGGCGTTCCGGGTGCGCCGGACATTCACACCGGTAGATCTAGTCTAGACACTGCACCTACACTATCTCTACTACTCTAAACACGGCCAGGGTTTAAAGTACTTCACTTAAGAGCCTGACATACGCCCGCTCGGGGAGAGAGCAATGTGCCAAGAGAAAGGGTGTACACTTAAAATAAACTAAGACAGTAAAAGTAAATGCGAAAGTACTGATGAAAGCAACTAGATAGTAAACTTACTAGAAGACAAGCTTCCGCCGAGGCGCTCCCGGAAGAAGACTCCCGACAGTAGGGACTCCTCCGCTAGAACTTCTCACTCTCTTCCCTCTATTCTCACACTACAGCTTAATAGAAGCTCTTCCTATGATACATGGTGCACTTTGGACTAAGCTATAGGGGGGTATTTATAGGGGAGATGGAGTAGCCCCTACTCAAGTGCCATGTCAGCGATCCGCGTGACACCTCTTCTACACCCTTGGATCAAACCGACTTGGAATGGACGATGCTCGGTGTAGGACACGTGGAAGTCATGCAGGAAGGTGGTGGAAGCAAACCGACTTCAAGTGGGGCCCAACCCCTGGTCGGCCGACCTTTGGTTGGCTGACAGGTGGGTCCCACTGGCCTTCTAGAAGATCCAGGTGGCAGTGGGTGCAATGCCAAGGTGTCCTGCCACCAAGGGCAGGTCGGTCGACCTGGCCTTTGACCCCTGGCCCACGTGGCAGCCTCCTAGTGCAGTCCTGACTTGTCACTTGTCTTGCTTGCTCGTTTGGAGCTTGCTCAAATTTGCTCCATCCACGCTTGTTCAGGCTTGATTAATACCTGTTTGCACCTGCATCCAAATAGTGACATGTACATGTGGAACCAAGTGAATTGCACCTATATCACTACTTGTTTGCTGGGTGTAGCTCTTAAATGTGACCAATTTTGACGGCTTTCATGAGATGAAAACAGGGTCTAAATGCCATCAACAAGATCCCCCACACTTAAGTCTTTGCTTGTCCTCAAGCAAAGTTTAGAGAGAGAAAGATACTACAACATTATTGAGATATCAGCAAGTACTAAGTTTACTCAGGCAGAAATCATTCAAGTGGGTTATGTGGTACTGTCTAACATAAATCCTTCAGTTGTTGAAACAAATGGAATAGTTCTCTAGGCTCAGTTCTCTACTCATTTCATATCCTTAATACTTAGAGTTTTTATAAATTTTTGAAAATAAAGCACATGTGTCATTCCTACTCCTCAACTAATGCCTTTAGTCACTCAAGTGGTGTATGAATCCTCACCAAGACACATCATGTATTTGCCTTTAAAAACATCCTATCTCTAATAAGGCTTTATATGGAGCTTAAATAGGTATGTCAAGGAATAGCATACTTGCAAAGTGCATATATTATCTTAGTTAAGAAATTAAGGTCTTGGACCACAAAGCAGAGACTTATCATGTCCCCGCATCAAGATGTAAAGTGGAGAATGTAATGGATGATGGAAAAGAAATTGGATGAATGATGGATGAGATTGCTCCTTCTTTTGATGCTATCTCTCTTTCTACTTCTATTGAGACAAGGCTAGCTCTTTATTATCAATTTTTTTCTCTATCTCAATAGATGCCTAGACTTTTTGGGTACGTCTCACCTAACAAATGATGATATGAGATAGATTTTCTAATTTTGGAGTATGGAGCAATCTAGGAGATGGTGAAGGTGCATACTTCCAGTGTAGAAGCAGCACAATAATGGTGGTATGGATGATGATGCGCGCTCCCAGTGTAGGAGTGGCATAATGCTGGGGGTAAGATGCGTACTCCCAGAATAGGAGTAGCATGATTTGCTTACTTCCGGATTAGAAGCAGCGTATTTGGTGATGTGGATCTTGATCTTAGGGCCACGACAAACCTCTACAAAGGTTCTACAAGTCTTAACCGAACTCAATGCAAGCAAGTAGCTTATGTAGAAGGCTTTTGGAAGTTTGATATATATGGCCGTGGTGGGTAATTCAACACTATTGAGGAGTAGTGACACTATGGTTTTATGACATTTTTCAAAGTTAAACCTCTAAGTACTTTAGATAGAAAGGCATGAAGCATGAGCCGAGAATTATATCACATTTATCAACAACCTAGTCAAAATGATGGTCCTATTAAGAATGTTTGACCCACAAGCATGATAATGTGCAAGAGTAAAGTTTAGCAAAGCTTCTATCTCTAAATGTCATAGATCAAGCGGTTTTTAAGTTCTAGATGCAAGTCTTCATTTTATTATTATTTTATTTATTTATTATTTAAAAAGCAAATAAGTAAACAATTAAGGAAAACCGAAAAGAAAGGGAAAGGAGTAGGAGGGACATACCTGGCGGCCCGCAGTGTTCCCGCGTATAGGCCGGGCAGTGGGCGGGGGTCAACAGTCCGGCCGACCGACCCGGACCCGGGCTCCGTGGCCCGGGTTCCGACTCCTCTCGGTCTCCGGTTAGCGCAGTGTACTCGGTTTGCCAAATTGGCACAAAGTGTCGGCCGGCCGACCGATGGTTCGGGTCGACCTTCGTCGTGCCAACTTGCGTAACCGTCAGCACCTCGAATCCGTGCCTGTTTCACCATTTTTTCGTGTTTCTGGGGAGTCAGCAGATTCCCCCACACTTGGGCTTTGTTCACTATGGAAATGACATAGCAAAAACGAAGTGAAATGCACATACCCTGCTGGTGGCAAAGTGCACCAACAGGGTTAAACATCCTTTTTCTTTCCAATCTTCCTTTGTATTAAAATCAAATTCCTAGGCACTATTACATTGTAATGGGAAATTTAAAATTCAAAAAGGAAATCAACTAGGGAAATTTTGAAAAATAAAAGTGCCTAGTCTCTAAAAAGTATTTTTGTTCTAGGGAGAGGGGATCTTTAGTAGATCCTCCCTACCGATTGCCCTTGCAATCCTCTTGACCTTCGCATTATTGCTAATGCGCAGTCACGGAATGCATCTAGCATGTCCATGTGGGCAATCCTAAGCTCCGCCACCGTCTCCATGAGGGTCTCGTTCTTCTCCTCGGATTTGCCGTGACACGGAGAAGTTTCTCCATGTCGCTCTTCTCCTCCTCACCCTCAAAGAGCCCAGGTGGGCCTCTGATAGGCGGTGGAGACAAGTGCCTCCGGACGGAGACGCTGGTGGAGTCGTTTGACTCCCTCAGGGCCATGCGCTCGTCGGAGTCCAATGGTGGGATGAGGGTCTTCCCCATCCCAGGTCCAGGACCCTTGATCCGGCGGAAGTGCGGCGTGCGGGACGGCTCAAAACTCGAGCTGCCCCCGGTGTTGGCGGAGACGACGATCGGGGCTTCCCTAGCCCCTGTAGGTGGCGTGTTCTTCAACGCCAATTGACCCGTGACGGGTTGCCTTGGCGTGGCGGACCTCGCGGGAGATTTCCCGAGGGTCCTCTTCGGAGTCAGCGAGCGCGATGATGGTCCCGACTGGGCAGGACGCTGGGGGGTGGTCGGGCGACCACGCCTCTAGTCGGCCGACCCAAAATGTTGGTCGGCCGACCGGGGGTTTTTCCTAGCGAGGCCTCCCGTCGGTGGTACCATGGCCGGCGGCTCGGATCCATCACGCACCGCCATGGCATGATCCATGTCGGCGACGAGCGACCGCGGAGGCATGGGTGAGTCCGGGCGAAGGACGATTTGGTGGTTTTCGTGGGTGGCGCCATGGCAAGGTGGATGATGCTCAAGGGCGGCTCAAATGGGAAATGGAGGTGACGAACTAGGCTAGAGTGTTGTGGGAAGAGAGGAGAGTCCTAGGGGGCTTTTAAAGGCAAGGTGGAGGAGAGGGTTTCGGCGGATTTCGAAAGAATTCGAAAGGGAGCGTCCTGGGAGACGCCTCCCCACCGATCCTGCTCCTTCGCCGAGTTCGAATTGGCGAAAAGCCCGGTCGGCCGACCAGGGGTTTTGCCCCGTTTGAATTCAAATTTGAACTACAGGCTCCCCTAGCCGTTCCAAGGATTTCTGCGAGTTCAATTCACGAATTCCTAGATCGGTCGACCGGACCCTAGTTGGGTCTAGTCGACCAGGCTGAGGTCCTGGTTTAGCTGCACCACCTTGGGTTTGAGTGGGTGCCAAAACACAGGTTGGTCGACCTACACCTAGCTCCTAGGGACTAGTTCCCAAGTGCTCAAGTGTTCCTAGAAATTCCTATTCTACCCCTATTTCTAACCAAGCCAAGTTACATGCAGTTTAAGAATTTGTAAAGTATTAAAGCTAGCATGTTAATGAAATAAACACGTAGATTTTAGTGATTAGTATGTAATACAAAATCTATCATGTCTAATTCTTCTTGTATGGAATCATGTTCATAGAAAAGTTTAAGGCGATGGCCATTTACCTTCAAGATGTTGCCGTCGTCGTCCGCGCCGTCACGGCTCCATGTGTCGCGGCGTCGACCACCGTGTACGGGCCTTCCCATTTGCTCCTTAACTTTCCATGGCCAAAGAGTTTGACCCGGAGTTGAACATGAGTACCTTGTTCCCGGATGGAACTCTTTTTGCTTGATTCGCTTATCATGCCATCTTTTGGTTTTCTCCTTGTAAATTCCGGCATTGTGATAAGCTTGCTCTCTCCATTCCTCCAACTCTGAGATCTGGATCTTCCGATGTTTGCCGGCTGAGGGCAGGTCCATATTCCACCTCTTTATGGTCCAATGTGCCCTATGCTCCGGCTCGGCAGGGTGTGGCATGTCTTTCCGTATACCACTGCACGGGGTTATACCGATAGGAGTCTTGTATGCGGTCCGGTATGCCCGAGTGCATCGGGAAGTCCGCTTTTCCATGCCGATCCCATCTCATTGACAGTCTTTCCGAGAATGTTCTTGATTTGCTTGTTTGAAGTTTCTGCTTGTCCGCTTGTCTGGGGGTGATAAGGTGTACCCACATTGTGCCTTATCCCCATTCCTTTCAGATACTCTTGTAATCTTCTGTCAATGAAATGGCTGCCTCCATCACTGATGAGTAGCCTTGGGGTGCCAAACCTTGGGAGGATGGTGTCATGAAACATTGCCTTGGCGTGTTTTGAGTCTGCTGACCTACACGGCATTGCTTCGACCCACTTAGATACATAGTCCACTGCCACCAGGATGTATTCATATCCTTGTCATGGTAGGAATGGACCCATGTAATCTATCCCACAGACATCAAAGAGCTCCACTTGAAGGTTGTTTGTGAGGGGCATGGCGTCACGGGTATTGATATTCCCGTGTCATTGGCACCTCTCACACCTCTTGATGAAGTCCTTGTTGTCCCAGTACATGGTAGGCCAATAGAATCCACTTTGCCAGATCTTGGCATGGGTTCTAAATGCACCATAATGGCCTCCATATTCAGCCCCATGGCATTTTCTCGATAACTGATGCCCTCTTCTTTTGGTACACACCGTCTCAAAGATCCCATCTTGGCGACCCGATAGAGGTAAGGGTCGTCCCGCAGGTGTGACTTGCTTTCCTTAATCGGCTTCTTCTTATCTTCCCCGGAGGTACATAGCCGAGACCATGTAGTTGACGATGTTTGCGTACCGTGGGCGAGTAGCCGACACCTTGAGAAGTGTGTCGTCCCGAAGACAATCGTTGATAGGCAAACTTTGTTTGTCTTCAACCCGCATCCTAGAAAGGTGGTCTCGCGACCGAGTTTTCTACTCCCTTTTTATCTTTTATTTCTAAGTCAAATTCTTGGAGTAGCGGGATCCACCTTATCAATCTTGGTTTAGCGTCTTTCTTAGTAAATAAGTATTTTAGAGGCGTGATCGGTGTAAACGATCACTTTTGCTCCTACCAGATAAGACCTAAACTTGTCTATAGCAAACACTACGGCTAACAGCTCTTTTTCAGTGGTTGCATAGTTAAGCTGAGCTCCGGTTAGTGTTTTGCTAGCATAACAGATAGCATGATGCTTCTTATCTCTAGTTTGTCCTAAGACAGCTCCTACAGCATAATCACTAGCATCACACATTATCTCAAAGGGAAGCGACCAATCAGGGGGTTGTATGATTGGCGCATAGACAAGTGCTTTCTTAAGGTAATAAAATGCATCTAAGCACTCATCATTGAAATCAAAGGGTGCGTCTTTAGCTAGCAGGTTTGTTAAAGGCCTAGCGATTTGCGAAAAATCTTGTATAAACCTCCTATAAAAACCAGCGTGACCAAGGAAACTACGCACTCCTCTAACATTCGTGGGAGGCGGGAGCTGTTCTATGACCTCTATCTTAGCCCTATCTACCTCTATTCCACGTTCGAACACTCTATGTCCTAACACTATCTCTTCCCTAACCATAAAATGACATTTTTCCCAGTTTAGGATCAAGTGTTTTTCTTTGCATCTTTGTAAGACGCGCTCCAGATTCTCAAGACATCCGTCAAAGGTCTTGCCATAGACGGAGAAGTCGTCCATGAAGACTTCCATGATTTCTTCAATCATGTCTGAGAAAATGGACATCATGCACCTTTGGAAGGAAGCGGGAGCATTGCATAGGCCAAAAGACATGCGCCTATATGCATATGTCCCATAAGGGCATGTAAATGTCATCTTGCTTTGATCGCTGGGATGGATTGGGATTTGATGATAACCTGAATACCCGTCAAGGAAACAAAAGAAAGAGTGTTTCGCCAACCATTCCAGCATCTCATCGATGAATGGTAACGGAAAGTGATCTTTCTTTGTAGCCTTGTTGAGTTTTCGGTAATCTATGCACATCCTCCATCCCGTGACGGTTCATTGTGGGATTAGTTCGTTATTGTCATTTTTAACGACCGTCACTCCTCCTTTCTTAGGTACTACTTGTACGGGGCTGACCCACTCACTGTTTGGGACAGGGTAGATTATGCCCGCGTGCAAGAGCTTCAAGACCTCCTTCTTTACTACTTCTCTCATCGCATTATTTAGCCTCCTTTGAGGCTCTCTCGAAGGTGTAGCGTCGGGTTCTATTGGGATGCGATGTGTGCAAAGAGCGGGGCTAATCCCCTTAAGGTCTTGGAGGGAGTATCCTAAGACGTAATTATACTTCTCTAGAACGGCGATAAGTCTAGCGGTCTCTTCTTCGAGAGCCGATCACTAATAATGACCGGTTTGTCTCTATCACCGTTTAGGAAGGCATATCTAAGCCCGAAGGAAGTGGCTTAAGTTCTATGGAGGGTTTAGGTTGGGGTTCGGATTCATCTAGCTCTAAGGGTTCGTCTAGGTCGGGGTTTATTTCGGCTCTTCGATGTAATCCTCGGCCTCTTCTTGTATATCGCATTGATGCCTCTATATGGGCCGCCACCATTACCTCCTCTATTGGGTCAATTTCGTGGTGTTGTTCGATTTGGTATTAATTGAACCGACAAAGGGAACCGAAAGGTTCGTGTTTTTCCCTAATTGACCCCTAACGTACCCGCTCGAAAGTCACTCGAGAAATGCGAGGAGCGGATATCCAATTAATAAGTCAATGTCCTCTACATCAAAGATGTAGAAATTTAGGAGGACATTTACTTTGTCAATGGTGACTAGTGCGTTTCGTGCAAGACCGCAACTCTTGACTAATTTCCCAGATGGTTGTTTGAGAAATTTGTCAGTGGAAGTTAACGGTTCCTCACCGAGGAGTGTTGTTGCTAAAGTTTTAGACATTACATTTGCTCCTACGGCCGGGTCGTAAAGAGATTCGATAGAGATCCTACCTATGACACGAGGGAATGGTTGTGAAACAGGAGAGAAGTCTCGATGACATCGATGACATCTCGTTTCCTCACCATTCGTCGCTCATGACAGACATTAGCTCTTGGGCGCTTGCCTTAAGGTAACGTGCCTCTAAGCGTGATGAGATGTGTTTATTTGGGCCTCTATCGGGTCTCTTGTGCACGAGTTGGTTCGAGACATTGCCAAAATCGGCAAAAAGGTTTGTCTCGATGTTCAAGGGATATTCCAAGGGGTGAATTACTTCTTCCCTTGGAGGTGTTTGTGGTTCAAAGCTCGCGCCTTGGGTCGTGATATTGGTCCGTCGAGGTTTCGTCCCTAGGGGTTTGGTCTTCCTCGGGGGCTTCGGTATGATCATCGGTGTAGGGGTATTGTCTAGTATGGTTGCTAGGACTACCTTACCTTCACTAATGGGTAAATGAAGGAATGCTCCCTTCGAGGATAGATCTAGGAATTGTGCGGAACTTTGCCTAAGGCCGAGATAAAAGTGTTGCATTAACGTTGGCTCCTGCATGGCTAAGTCTGGACCGGAGGACGTTAAGTCCATGATTCGTGTCCATGCCGCACCTAGAGACTCCTTCTCTTCTTGTTGGAAGTTTAGGATATCTCTCGGAGACGGGCTACACGGGGAGATGGGGAAATAGGTTAGGCAAAATTTGGCTTGTAACTTCTCCCACTCTCCGTCTACACTACCTACGTAACGAGAGTACCGGCGTCTAGCTTTTCCCGTTAAAGAGAACAAAAAGCTTCCACTTAAGGGTAACTCGTCTCACCCCCTGGATGTGAATGCACGAGCAGAGTTGCTCGAAATCACGTAAGTGGGTGTATGGGTTTTCATCTCCTTCTCCTGAAGAGGGATTCTCCTGAACCATCGCTATGAGACTCGGGCGAAGTTCATAGCGGGCGGCTAAAATAGCCTGAGAAGAACTAGGCGGCTCCAACTCAGCGCCCGTTGGAGCCGTGTAATCAAAAAGGGTTGTTTGATCCATAGGATAGGTAAATAGGATTCTAATCTAACAAGGGTAATTTGACGACTATGGCTCTAGCTAACCACCTACCGTCCTGCAAGAACGGCGCGTAAATGCTTGTTGACACAAGATGTGGCAACGGGATTACCGCAGCGGACGGGTAGTCAATGTAGCACTTCACCGGGAGTATTCCGTGTATCGTATTTTCCACAGGAACGAGAAGTGGACTAACTAGGCCAAAGGATGTCGTCAGCAATGATCAAAGGGCTTAGGATGGGTTCGAGAGGTAATTCTAGTATTCGGTTCTAACTTAGCTTATCCTAAGGATACGTGAGCACTAACTCTATCTTTCTCAAGCGGCCGAAGGACGAGACAGATGCTAAAATAACGCACCGAGGCGACCCCCAAAGTAGGCCTACAATCTAACCTAACAACACGCTCGGGAGAACTCCAAGGTCCCAACTAAGGTAAGGTCACACTACACTTGTGGGCGTTCTCGGGTGCGGCACGTACGTTCACACCGGTAGATCTAGTCTAGACACCGCGCCTACACTATCTCTACTACTCTAAACACGGCCGGGGTTTAAAGTACTTCACTCAAGAGCCTCGACATACGCCCGCTCGGAGAGAGCAATGTGCCAAAGCAAAAAGGGTGTACACTTAAAATAAACTAAGACAGAAAGTAAACACGAAAGTACTCGGATGAAAGCAACTAGATAGTAAACTTACTAGAAGACAAGCTTCCGCCGAGGCGCTCCCGGAAGAAGACTCCCCGACAGTAGGGACTCCTCCGCTAGAACTTCTCACTCTCTTCCCTCTATTCTCACACTATAGCTTAATAGAAGCTCTTCCTATGATACATGGTGCACTTTGGACTAAGCTATAGGGGGGTATTTATAGGGGAGATGGAGTAGCCCCTACTCAAGTGCCACGTCAGCGATCCGCGTGACACCTCTTCTACACCCTTGGATCAAACCGACTTGGAATGGACGATGCTCGGTGTAGGACACGTGGAAGTCATGCAGGAAGGCGGTGGAAGCAAACCAACTTCAAGTGGGGCCCAACCCCTTGTCGGCCGACCTATGGTTGGCTGACAGGTGGGTCCCACTGGCCTTCTAGAAGATCCAGGTGGCAGTGGGTGCAATGCCAAGGTGTCCCCGCCACCAAGGGCGGAGTCGGCCGACTCCGGGCTTTGACCCCGGCCCACGTGGCGCCTCCCCGGTGCTCCCGACTTGTCACTTGTCTTGGTTGCTCGTTTGGAGCTTGCTCAAATTTGCTCCATCCACGCTTGTTCAGGCTTGATTAATACCTATTTGCACCTGCATCCAAATAGTGACATGTACATGTGGAACCAAGTGAATTGCACCTATATCACTACTTGTTTGCTGGGTGTAGCTCTTAAATGTGACCAATGTTGACGGCTTTCATGAGATGAAAACAGGGTCTAAATGCCGTCAACAGTTGTGTGCCAGTGTGCTTTCATGGAAGGGAAGTTGGGAAGATCACCTGGCTTTGGCGGAGTTTGCTTACAACAATAGTTATCAGGCTAGTTTTTGATGGCTCCATACAAAGCGTTGTATGGGCATAGATGTATTTCTCCACTTTGTGAGGATGTGGTTGGTGAGCGCTCCATAGTTGGTCCTGATTGGGTACAATAGACTCATGATAAAGTACGTGAAATTGGACAAAACTTGTTGATTGCTTGGAGTTGGCGGAAGGGCTATGTAGGTATTAGACGGAGGGCTTTGGAGTTTGCAGTGGGAGATGAGATGTTCTTGAAGCTTTCACCGACAAAAGGCATTGTTCATTTTGGTACCAAAGGGAAGCTTAGCCCGAGGTATAGTGGACCCAGTGTTAACCTAAACGCTAAACGGTAAACAGTCGGTCACCTGCCGTTTAGCACATTATTCGGGCTAAACGGGTGCTTAAACAGGCTAAATGGTCACAACAACCGATTAAACGGAAACGGTGTACCACCGTGTAGCGTTTAAACGGTGTGTAAACGGGCTAAACGATGTGATTATCACTCTGTTGGCGCTTGGCATATTGGTTGCGGTTGTGGAGTCTAAGTAGGAGTAAACCCCGGTGTTTCATGTCTCGATGTCGAGGAAATACTTGAAAGACCTAGAGCAGATGATGGAAGCTGAGCCTGTGACCATAAAACAAGACTTGGCAATTGAATATCGCCCAATGCAAATATTTGAGTTCTCTGAGTGTGTGATGTCCAAATAGACTATCAAATATGTCAAGGTATTATGAGCAAATCACATGATACAAGCCACATGGTAGCTAGAGGATCGTATTCCCAAGAAGTATGCAGGGCTCTTCGAGTCTGATAAGTGATTTTCTTTTGGCATGTGGTTCAATTCTTGTTTGTTGAGTAACAGTGCTTGGAAGAATTTGGGGACGAATTCCCTAAAGGAGGGGAGACTGTTACACCTGAGAATGCATGGTAAATACATATTTTTCTTAATATGGAGTAAGTGTTTTTTAGCGAAGGTTGACTGGATTTGGGGAGAAACTGGACATTTGACTTTTTGATCCGTTGCTCGGAGGTATGAACGGAGACTACAAATACGTAGAGCTTGTCGAATGCCTTTTGATTGACTACTCATATATATTAATCGGATTTTAAATCACGGAGTTATATTCATAGCTCGGTTAAAGGCTACAGTAACCAAGTGGAAAGGAGCATTACGTGACTTTTCCTGTTGCCGTGACTGACTTGGCCTCTAGCCTGACCGTCCGTGTTCTTTTTTTTTTTTTTTTTTTTTTTTTTTTTTTTTTTTTTTTGGTCGTCGGTCTTTTGTTTCCCAACCAAAACATCCAGGCCTATAGCCGCCACGCGTATTCATGTATGGGAAAAAATAGGAGAAGAGAGAAGGAAGAAGAGAGGGATTAGGGCTTTCCGCTGTCATCATCTGTTGCCTTTGTGATCTGCCTCCATCGTCATTCGCGGTGACGTCCTTCCTTGGATTTTGGTTAGGCGGCATCTTCTCTCCCTGTTTTTGCCCTTAATTTCTTGTTCCCTCGCAGCTCATGAAGGCCACAACACGTTCGTCGTAGATCGGAAAGGTGATATGGTCGTACCGGCGTAGATCGCCGTGAGGAGAAGAGAAAGGAAGGAAGGTGTGGATCGTCGGGGGTTTGTCGTCGTTCTCGCTACGGTTGCTCTAGGTGAGATGCCGAATCCTAATATACTTCTTTGGATCAAGTTTTGTGGATTGAATCATTGAATTAGAAGGGGTTTAGTTGGAATAATTCCTGAAATTCTCGAAATCAATTCCGTCCCTGTTCTGAACTTCTGTCAGACTGGGCAGTTTCTGTTCATAGCCATTTTAGGTCATTTTAATGGCCTTAATAAATTTTGTCACTGTGGACAAAGTTGTCAAGGACTTCAATACATTTCTTTGGACGCTAAGATCCCCATGCTGGTTGCAGCACATCGCCTTCCCCAGTGTTGCCATTATATTATTCCCTGTAGTTTACGCGGTGCCTGTTAAATTGTCCTCCTCCCAGCACCGGCAATGCAGGAACGAGGGCAGCAGGCTTCTTGCACCTGGAAAGCGATGGGGAGCGACAGAAGCTCCTTGAGTGGAAATCTGACGCAGAATTGTTCCACGTGCAGCTTCCCTTTTTCTATACTCCCCTGCGTTAGTGAAGAAGCTACTCTAGTCAAAAGGCCAAAGAAAAGTGGGAACAACCATCATCAAGGAATAATAGCATAGCTACTTTACGTCTTGCACCTGGATAGCAGTGGGGAGCGAGGGAAACTCCTTGAGTGGAAATCTGACGCAGAATTGTTCCACGTACAGCTTCCTTTTTCTATACTCCCTGCGTTAGTGAGAAGAAAGAAGCTGCTCTAGTCAAAAGGCCAAAGAAAAGTGGGAACAACCATCATCAAGGAGTAATAGCTGCTTTACGATTACACATGTCACATGGTCTAACGCACCAACAATTTTATTTGCACTATACTGTGCGTCACTCGCTGCTTCATGTTATATATCATTACATATATGGTACGACTTACTACTGAGTCAATTAGTCAAGGTAACCATGCATGTATCATGTGGTTCTCGATCAGCTACTGAGTCAATTAGTCAAGGTAACCGTGTATCATGTGGTCATCAACCAGTGAATGACGCGTCTGCACAGTGATGAATGACTCGTCCTAAGCGTGTTTATATCTCCAGAGCAGCAGGCAGCCTCAGCACCAACACACAGCTAGCATAGCGTCTCCTGGCCTTCCAGATCATGCCTCTGGCGCTGCTTCTCTCTTACTACTGCTTTCCTACTGTGCAAGTTGACGACGGTGGCAGGCGCAACTAGATAGGGAAGCAGAAGCCCTCCTTCGATGGAAATCCAGCTGCGACTCCGCCAGGCCATCAGGCTGCCTCAAGTCATGGAGCAAGCGCACCAACCCTTGCAACTGGACTGGCGTCGTCTGCAGCATCACGGTGCCTCGTGGCTGGCGTGACGACGACGATGCCGCTTGTCGTCCCAGTCTTATCCAGCATCTCCCTTCCCAAGTGTAACCTATCTGGCCGGTTAGATGGGCTGGACTTTGTGTGTCCTTGCCTCGTCTTGCCCATCTCGACCTCAACGATAACAACCTCTCAGGGCTAATCCCGCCAAGCATCGGGACGCTTGGTGAGCTCACTTTATTGGATCTCTCAAGCAATTCCCTGTCAGGACCGATCCCACCATCCATAGGTAATCTTACTGCACTCACTTCCCTGGATCTCACAGAATTATCAGTTCCTAAACGGCCACATTCCTTCTGCACTTGGCATGCTACACAATCTAAAGAAGCTTGATCTGTGCCGTAACAGCTTTTCTGGCCCAATACCTCCTAGTTTGGGAAATCTAACCACGTTGGATTTCCTAGGCCTTAGCTTCAACAGTTTATCGGGTGACATTCCACATGAACTAGGAATGCTGCATAGGTTGTCATTCCTACATCTGCTTGGAAATAGCGTCAGTGGCTCCATTCCTGGAAGCTTTGGGAACCTAACAAGCCTAGAATTAATGGACCTTTCGAACAATCAAATACGTGGCTCCATCCCTTCCGCCTTCTGGAATTTGAGATTCTAAAAACTTGTGCTTGCCTCCAACAAGATTAATGGACTGCTGCCACCAGAAATAGGATTTCTAGTTAATCTCACGCATATGGATTTAAGCAGCAATCGATTTACAGGAAGCATTCCACCTCAGATAGGACAATGTCACCACCGTTGCAGCTGCGGGTATCAGACAATTTACTGACAGGACCAATACCACAAGATATTGGGGAGTGTACTGGCCTGTATGAGCTGGATCTCAGTAGAAATAATCTAAGTGGCACCATCCCGGTCACTCTTGTGCAGCTTTACCAACTGCATAGCCTGAATTTGTCATTCAACAGTTTGGGTGGCAAATTTGGGGCACATCTGTCCCTTCAGCCTTGGTTCTCTTGACCACAATATTTATCTGTGGTGATCAACGGTATGGCTTAACACCCTGTGGAGCACAAGGGCTTGATGGAAACGACGAGGGGAAAAGACATAATAAACACCTTATTTTGGCACTACTTCTTGCTTTTGGTCTCTTTGGCTTCATTTCTCTGGTAACAGGAAGCATTGCGGCCTTCTGTTGGAGGAGAAAATTGCAGAATGCAGGACCAGAAGCAAGCCTAGAGACATGTTTTCCATATGCAATTTCAACGGAAAGATTGCATTCCAAGACATAGTTAATGCAACAGAAAACTTTGATGAAAAATATTGCATTGGTGTTGGAGGACACGGGTCTGTCTTCAGAGCTGAGCTTCGAGGAGGAAGTGTCTTCGCGGGTCAAGCTGCTCCATGCAATGGAAGACGACTATACTGATGAAGGAACGTTTCGTGCTGAGATTGACGTGTTATCAAAAACAAGGCATCGATGCATAGTGAAGCTGTATGGGTACTGTTCTCACTCTCAGTGCAGATTTCTTGTGTACGATCTCATTGAAAGGGGAAGTTTAGCATCATTTGTTCATGAGGAACAGCTTGCCAGAGAGCTTGATTGGCCCAAAAGAGTTGGAATTGTGAGGGATGTAGCTCAAGCTCTATCATACTTGCACCATGATTGTGATGAACCCATTATACATCGTGACATCAAAACTAGTAATATCTTATTAGACCGTGATTTTAAAGGTTATGTCTCAGATTTTGGCATGGCAAGGAAGTTGAAGCATATTTCCTCAAGTTCGGGTACTATCTTTGCAGGGACATGCTAGCTATATGGCACCAGGTACATGGTTTTAATCCTTTAAAATTATTATAGTGCTACATGATTTACTGATGAGTATTAAAGGATATATCCTGATTTTGATTCTTCTATATATTTTTTTGTCACAGAATTATCATCTACAATGTTATTAACAGAGAAGTGTGATGTATATAGCTTTGGTGTGGTTGTCATGGAATTGGCGATGGGAAAGCATCCAGGAGATCTGCTGCTTCCATTCTTTTGCCAAACGCAGCAGCATACAAAGCTCAAAGATATCTTGGACAAGCGCATTATAGAGCCAAAAGGCAATGAAGTAAAAGATATCATTCTGCTCCTTCTTGTTGCCTTTGGGTGTTTGCAAATCTGTCCAAAAGCCCGGCCAACAATGCAGCAGGTGTGCCAAGCACTAACAAACAGAAGCTGCCCAGCAGCCATCCTGAAGCCACTTCACGAAGTCAAGTTACAAGATTTGCATGATTTCTGCTACACCATACAGAATATATGATGGCCTCTGTAATATCAAGTGTCAGGAATAATTTGGCCGCATTTGTTCTTGTTTCAAAAGTGACCAATACTAGACACATGTTGTATTGTATATATGCCGAAGGAAGTGTAACTTAACTGGTTGGGTAGGTGTGGCCATACACCGAACCACCTAGGATTTGAATCTTCTTCAACTCGAATTTAGGTGTCTGTTTTTCTTCTCAATGAAAAATCAGATAGTTCTGAAACTTTTTGTACCCATGAATCATGACAAATATTCAAACCAAAGTGCAAGTATATATAATAGAAATCCCCAATTGTAAACTTCGATAATTAACATTCACGGATACTAATTTTTCCTTAAATTGGTATCTTCTGCCGTGTACTTGTGTTGTTGTATTAATCTTTTATATAGAGTTTCTCAAAACAATATATATTTTATATAGAGTAGTACAGAGTAGGTTCTCCCTAAAGGTATTCTGCGTCATACAAATAAATAGAAACAAGATTATTTGAGGCACGGCCGCGTAACATACTGCAGATTTGTGCTATGTTATTGTTTGCCAAAAAAAAAAAAAAGGGTTGATGCTTGAATTCATAAATATAGGATTATACCAATCATAAGTCGATTCTCAACCCTCCCATTTTTTCTAAATTAATTTGTGTATATGATGTGTGTTGGGTTGGACCATGCATGAATGATTCGGAGTCTAATGGGTTAATTGGATATTCATTTGAATGGTTGACTTTGTCAAATTCAACATTATGTGCACATAAAATCT
>JAENPR010001944.1:0-94212 GCA_018135685.1 Themeda triandra
GCCCTTCAGGCTCTCGGGTGATGAAAAACACTATGGTGGAGAGGTGAGAGGCATCAAAATGGCTTAACCATGGCGTACGGGCGTGCTTGACCCGGTGCCAGGAGCCGTAGGATGCACGGGGATCCGAGCTGTGCGGCAGCACGATCGTGTGTGCAATTATGGATGTTCTACAGGTCGTGGAGCTATAGTTAAGGGCCGTTCGGGCTCTCGGGTGATGACAAATATTGTGGTGGTGAGGCCGAGGCGTCAAAACACCTTAACCATGGCATACGGTCGTGCTTGACCTAGTGTCGAGAGATATAGGACATGCAGGAGCGGCTATGCGGTAGCATAGTCGTGTGTGCAAATATGGCAGTTCTAGAGCCGTGGAGCCATGGTTAAGGGCCATTCGGGTTCTTGAGCGGTAATAAACGTGGTGGAGAGGCCAAAGGTGTTAAAACGCCTTAACCATGGTGCATGGGCGTGCTTGACTTGGTGCGAGAGCCGTAGGACGCATAGGAACCGGCCGTGCGCGAAAAGTCTTGTGTGCAAATATGGCGGTTCTGAGCCGCGGGCCGAGGTTAGGGCCGTTCGGGCTCTCGAGCAACGACAAACGCTATGGTAGAGAGGCCGAGGTGTCAAAATGCCTTAACCATGGCGTACGGGCTTGCTTGACTCGATCGGGAGCCATAGGACGCGTTAGAACCGACCATGCGGCGGCATGGTCGTGTGTGCAAATGTGGGGTTGTTTGCCGTGGAGCCATGGTTAAGGGCCCTTCGGGTCTCGGGTGATGGAAAACTCTATGGTGGAGAGGTGAGAGGCATCAAAATGGCTTAACCATGGCGTACGGGTGTGCTTGAACCGGTGCCGAGAGCCGTAGGATGCACAGGATCCGGCCGTGCGCCAGCACAGTCGTGTGTGCAATTATGGATGTTCTGGAGTCGTGGAGCTATAGTTAAGGGCCGTTCGGGCTCTCGGGTGATGACAAACATTGTGGTGGTGGGGCCAGAGGTGTCAAAATGCCTTAACCATGGCGTACGGGCATGCTTGACTCAGTGCCGGGAGCCATAGGATGCGTTGGAACCGACCGTGCGGCAGCATGGTCGTGTGTGCAAATATGGCAGTTTTGGAGCCGTGGAGCCATGGTTAAGGGCCCTTCAGGCTCTCGGGTGATGAAAAACTCTATGGTGGAGAGGTGAGAGGCATCAAAATGGCTTAACCATGGCGTACGGGTGTGCTTGACCCGGTGCCGAGAGCCATAGGATGCAGGGATCCGACCGTGCGGCGACAAAGTCGTGTGTGCAATTATGGATGTTCGAGTCGTGGATTTGTAGTTAAGGGCCGTTCAAGCTCTCGGGTGATGACAAACATTGTGGTGGTGAGGCCGGAGGGATCAAAACGCCTTAACCATGGCATACGGTCATGCTTGACCTAGTGTCAAGAGCCGAGGACACGCACGAACCGGGCGTGCGGTAGCATATTTGTGTGTGCAAATATGGCGGTTCTAGAGCCGTGGAGCCATGGTTAGGGCCATTCGGTGTTCTCGAGGTGGCAACAAACACCGTGTGGTGGAGAGGCTAGAGGTGTCAAAATGCCTTAACCATGGCGTACGGGCATGCTTGACTCGGTGCCGGGAACCATAGGATGCGTTGGAACCGGCCGTGCGGCATGGTCGTGTGTGCAAATATGGCGGTTCCGGAGCCGTGGAGCCAAGGTTAAGGGCCGTTCGGGCTCTTGAGCGATGGCAAATGCTATGGTAGAGAGGCCGAGAGGTGTCAAAATGCCTTAACCATTGCATACGGGCATGCTTGACTCGGTCCGAGAGCCATAGGATGCGTTGGAACCGACCGTGCGGCGGCATGGTCGTGTGTGCAAATATGGCGGTTTGCGGCCGTGGAGAGTGTGGTTAAGGGCCCTTCGGGCTCTTGGGTGATGAAAAACACTATGGTGGAGAGGTGAGAGGCATCAAAATGGCTTAACCATGGCGTACGGGCGTGCTTGACCCGGTGCCAAGAGCCGTAGGATGCACGGGATCCGGCGTGCGGCGGCACGGTCGTGTGTGCAATTATGGATGTTCCGGAGTCGTGGAGCTATAGTTAAGGGCCGTTCGGGCTCTCGGGTGATGACAAATATTGTGGTGGTGAGGCCAGGCGTCAAAATGCCTTAACCATGGCATACGGTCGTGCTTGACCTAGTGTCGAGAGCTATAGGATATGCAGGAACTGGCTATGCGGTAGCATAGTCGTGTGTGCAAATATGGCAGTTCTAGAGCTGTGGAGCCATGGTTAAGGGCCATTCGGATTCTTGAGCGGTAATAAACACTGTGGTGGAGAGGCCAAAGGTGTTAAAACGCCTTAACCATGGTGCATGGGCGTGCTTGACTTGGTGCGAGGAGCCGTAGGACGCATAGGAACCGGCGTGCGGACGGCAAAGTCTTGTGTGCAAATATGGCAGTTCGAGCCGTGGAGCCGAAGTTAAGGGCCGTTCGGGCTCTCGAGCGACGACAAACGCTATGGTAGAGAGGCCAGAGGTGTCAAAATGCCTTAACCATGGCGTACGGGCTTGCTTGACTCAGTGCCGGGAGCCATAGGACGCGTTGGAACCGACCATGCGGCAGCATGGTCGTGTGTGCAAATGTGGCAATTTTACTGCCGTGGAGCCATGGTTAAGGGCCCTTCAGGGTCTCGGGTGATGGAAAACTCTATCGTGGAGAGGTGAGAGGCATCAAAATGGCTTAACCATGGCGTACGGGTGTGCTTGAACCGGTGCCGAGAGCCGTAGGATGCACAAGATCCGGCCATGCGCCCGGACACGGTCGTGTGTGCAATTATGGATGTTACGGAGTCGTGGAGCTATAGTTAAGGGCCGTTCGGGCTCTCGGGTAATGACAAACATTGTGGTGGTGGGGCGGAGGTGTCAAAATGCCTTAACCATGGCATACGGTCGTGCTTGACCTAGTGTCGAGAGCTGTAGGACACGTAGGAACCGGCTGTGCGGTAGCATAGTCGTGTGTGCAAATATGGTAGTTCTAGAGCGGTGGAGCCATGGTTAAGGGCCATTCGGGTTCTTGGGCGGCAACAAATGCTGTGGTCGAGAGGCCAGCGGTGTCAAAATGCCTTAACCATAGTGCATGGGCGTGCTTGACTTGGTGCGAGGAGCCGTAGGATGCGCAGGAACCGGCCGTGCGGCAGCAAAGTCGTGTGTGCAAATATGGCAGTTCTGGAGCCGTGGAGCCGAGGTTAAGTGCCGTTCAGGCTCTCGAGTGATGGCAAACGCTATGGTAGAGAGGCCAGAGGTGTCAAAATGCCTTAACCATGGGGTACAGGCATGCTTGACTCAGAGCCGGGAGCCATAAAATGCGTTGGAACCGACCGCTCGGGCATGGTCGAGTGTGCAAATATGGCAGTTTTGGAGCCGTGGAGGCATGGTTAAGGGCCCTTCGGGCTCTCGGGTGATGGAAAACTCTATGGTGGAGAGGTGAGAGGCATCAAAATGGCTTAACCATGGCGTACGGGCGTGCTTGACCGGTGCGAGAGCCATAGGATGCACGGGGATCCGACCGTGCGGCAGCACGGTCATGTGTGCAATTATGGATGTTCGGAGTCGTGGAGCTGTAGTTAAGGGCCGTTCGGGCTCTCGGGTGATGACAAACATTGTGGTGGTGAGGCCGGAGGCATCAAAACACCTTAACCATGGCATACGGTCATGCTTGACCTAGTGTCAAGAGTGCCGTAGGACACGCACGAACCGGCTGTGCGGTAGCATATTCGTGTGTGCAAATATGGCAGTTCTAGAGATGTGGAGCCATGGTTAAGGGCCATTCAGGTTCTCAGCGGCAACAAACGCTTATTTGTGGTGGAGAGGCTAGAGGTGTCAAAATGCCTTAACCATGGCGTACGAGCATGCTTGACTCGGTGCCGGGAGCCATAGGATGCGTTGGGCGGCCGTGCGGCAAAGCATGGTCGTGTGTGCAAATATGGCGGTTCCGGGAGCCATGGAGCCAAGGTTAAGGGCCGTTCGTGCTCTTGAGCGATGGAAAATGCTATGTTAGAGAGGCGGAGGTGTCAAAATGCCTTAACCATGGCGTACGGGCATGCTTGACTCGATCTGCCGAGAGCCATAGGATGCGTTGGAACCGACCGTGCGGCCGCATGGTCGTGTGTGCAAATATGGCAGTTTTGCAGCCGTGGAGCTGTGGTTAAGGGCCCTTCAAGCTCTTGGGTGATGAAAAACTCTATGGTGGAGAGGTGAGAGGCATCAAAATGGCTTAACCATGGCGTACGGGCGTGCTTGACCCGGTGCCGAGAGCCGTAGGATGCACGGGATCCGCGTGCGGCGGCACGTTGTGTCGCAATTATGGATGTTGGAGTCGTGGAGCTATAGTTAAGGCCGTTCGGGCTCTCGGGTGATGACAAATATTGTGGTGGTGAGGCCGGAGGCGTCAAAATGCCTTAACCATGGCATACGATCGTGCTTGACCTAGTGTCGAGAGCTATAGGACATGCGAGGAACCGGTGTGCGGTAGCATAGTCGTGTGTGCAAATATGGCAGTTCTAGAGCTGTGGAGCCATGGTTAAGGGCCATTCGGGTTCTGGGGCGGTAATAAACGCTGTGGTGGAGAGGCCAAAGGTGTTAAAATGCCTTAACCATGGTGCATGGGCGTGCTTGACTTGGTGCGAGGAGCCGTAGGACGCATAGGAACCGGCCGTGCAAAGAAAGTCGTGTGTGCAAATATGGCGTTCTGAGCCGTGGAGCCGAGGTTAAGGGCCATTCGGGCTCTCGAGCGACGACAAACGCTATGGTAGAGAGGCCGGAGGTGTCAAAATGCCTTAACCATGGCGTACGGGCTTGCTTGACTCAAGTCTTGGGAGCCATAGGATGCGTTGGAACCGACCATGCGGCGGCATGGTCGTGTGTGCAAATGTGGCAGTTTTACCGCGTGGAGCCATGGTTAAGGGCCCTTTAGGCTCTCGGGTGATGGAAAACTCTATGGTGGAGAGGTGAGAGGCATCAAAATGGCTTAACCATGGCGTACGGGTGTGCTTGACCCGGTGCGAGAGCCATAGGATGCACGAAGGATCCGGCCGTGCGGCAAAGCACGGTCGTGTGTGCAATTATGGATGTTCGAGTCGTGGAGCTGTAGTTAAGGGCCGTTCGGGCTCTCGGGTGATGACAAACATTGTGGTGGTGAGGCCGGAGGCATCAAAACGCCTTAACCATGGCATACGGTCATGCTTGACCTAGTGTCAAGAGGCGTAGGACACGCACGAACCGGGTGTGCGGTAGCATATTCGTGTGTGCAAATATGGCGTTCTAGTCTTTGTGGAGCCATGGTTAAGGGCCATTCGGGTTCTCGGGCGGCAACAAACGCTGTGGTGGAGAGGCTAGAGGTGTCAAAATGCCTTAACCATGGCGTACGGCCATGCTTGACTCAGTGCCAAGAGCCATAGGATGCATTGAACCGACCGTGCGGCGGCATGGTCGTGTGTGCAAATATGGCGGTCCCGGAGCCGTGGAGCCAAGGTTAAGGGCCGTTCGGGCTCTCGAGCGATGGCAAACGCTATGGTAGAGAGGCCGAGGTGTCAAAATGCCTTAACCATGGCGTACGGGCATGCTTGACTCGGTGTCGAGAGCCATAGGATGCGTTGGAACCGGCCGTGCGGCGGCATGGTCGTGTGTGCAAATATGGCGGTTTTGCGGCCGTGGAGGCGTGGTTAAGGGCCCTTCGGGCTCTCGGGTGATGAAAAACTCTATGGTGGAGATGTGAGAGGCATCAAAATGGCTTAACCATGGCGTACGGGCGTGCTTGACCCGGTGAGAGCCGTAGGATGCACGGGATCCGGCTGTGCGGCAGCACAGTCGTGTGTGCAATTATGGATGTTCTGGAGTCGTGGAGCTATAGTTAAGGGCCGTTAGGGCTCTCGGGTGATGACAAACATTATGGTGGTGGGGCTAGAGGTGTCAAAACACCTTAACCATGGCATACGGTCGTGCTTGACCAAGTGTCGAGAGCTGTAGGACACGTAGGAACCGGCTGTGCGGTAGCATAGTCATGTGTGCAAATATGGCAGTTCGAGAGCAGTGGAGCCATGGTTAAGGGCCATTCGGGTTCTTGGGCGGCAACAAATGCTGTGGTCGAGAGGCCAGCGGTGTTAAAATGCCTTAACCATAGTGCATGGGTGTGCTTGACTTGGTGCGAGGAGCCGTAGGATGCTCAGGAATCGGCCGTGCAACAGCAAAGTCGTGTGTGCAAATATGGCAGTTCTGGAGCCGTGGAGCCGAGGTTAAGTGCCGTTCAGGCTCTTGAGTGACGGCAAACGCTATGGTAGAGAGGCCAGAGGTGTCAAAATGCCTTAACCATGGCGTACAGGCATGCTTGACTCAGAGCCGGGAGCCATAAAATGCGTTGGAACCGACCGTGCGGCAAAGCATGGTCGAGTGTGCAAATATGGCGTTTTGGAGCCGTGGAGGCATGGTTAAGGGCCCTTCAGGCTCTCGGGTGATGGAAAACTCTATGGTGGAGAGGTGAGAGGCATCAAAATGGCTTAACCATGGCGTACGGGCGTGCTTGACCCGGTGCCGAGAGCCATAGGATGCACGGGATCCGACCGTGCGGCAACACGATCGTGTGTGCAATTATGGATGTTCGGAGTCGTGGAGCTATAGTTAAGGGCCATTCGGGCTCTCGGGTGATGACAAACATTGTGGTCATGAGGCCGAGGCATCAAAACGCCTTAACCATGGCATACGGTCATGCTTGACCTAGTGTCAAGAGCTATAGGACACGCACGAACCGGGCATGCGGTAGCATATTCGTGTGTGCAAATATGGCGGTTCTAGATTTGTGGAGCCATGGTTAAGGGCCATTCGGGTTCTCGGCGGCAACAAACGCTGTGGTGGAGAGGCCAAAGGTGTTAAAATGCCTTAACCATGGTGCATGGGCGTGCTTGACTTGGTGCGAGGAGCCGTAGGACGCATAGGAACCGGCCGTGCGGCGGCAAAGTCGTGTGTGCAAATATGGCGTTCGGAGCCGTGGAGCCGAGGTTAAGGGCCGTTCGGGCTCTCGAGCAACGACAAATGCTATGGTAGAGAGGCCGGAGGTGTCAAAATGCCTTAACCATGGCGTACGGGCTTGCTTGACTCGCCGGGAGCCATAGGACGCGTTGGAACCGACCATGCGGCGGCATGGTCGTGTGTGCAAATGTGGCGGTTTTACCGCCGTGGAGCCATGGTTAAGGGCCCTTCGGGCTCTCGGGTGATGGAAAACTCTATGGTGGAGAGGTGAGAGGCATCAAAATGGCTTAACCATGGCGTACGGGTGTGCTTGAACCGGTGTCGAGAGCCGTAGGATGCACGGGATCCGGCCGTGCGCCAAAGACAAGTCGTGTGTGCAATTATGGATGTTACGGAGTTATGGAGCTATAGTTAAGGGCCGTTCGGGCTCTCGGGTGATGACAAACATTGTGGTGGTGGGGCCAGAGGTGTCAAAACGCCTTAACCATGGCATACGGTCGTGCTTGACCTAGTGTCGAGAGCTGTAGGACACGTAGGAACCGGTTGTGCGGTAGCATAGTCGTGTGTGCAAATATGGTAGTTCTAGAGCGGTGGAGCCATGGTTAAGGGCCATTCGGGTTCTTGGGCGGCAACAAATGCTGTGGTCGAGAGGCTAGCGGTGTCAAAATGCCTTAACCATAGTGCATGGGCGTGCTTGACTTGGTGCGAGGAGGCGTAGGATGCGCAGGAACCGGCCGTGCGGCAGCAAAGTCGTGTGTGCAAATATGGCAGTTCTGGAGCCGTGGAGCCGAGGTTAAGTGCCGTTTAGGCTCTCGAGTGATGGCAAACGCTATGGAAGAGAGGCCAGCGGTGTCAAAATGCCTTAACCATGGCGTACAGGCATGCTTGACTCAGAGCCGGGAGCCATAAAATGCGTTGGAACCGACCGTGCGGCAGCATGGTCGAGTGTGCAAATATGGCAGTTTTGGAGCCGTGGAGGCATGGTTAAGGGCCCTTCAGGCTCTCGGGTGATGGAAAACTCTATGGTGGAGAGGTGAGAGGCATCAAAATGGCTTAACCATGGCGTACGGGCGTGCTTGACCCGGTGCCGCGAGCCATAGGATGCACGGGGATCCGGCCGTGCGGCAAAGACACGGTCGTGTGTGCAATTATGGATGTTGAGGAGTCGTGGTGGAGCTGTAGTTAAGGGCCGTTCAAGCTCTCGGGTGATGACAAACATTGTGGTGGTGAGGCCGAGGCATCAAAACGCCTTAACCATGGCATACGGTCATGCTTGACCTAGTGTCAAGAGCTATAGGACACGCACGAACCGGCTGTGCGGTAGCATATTCGTGTGTGCAAATATGGCGGTTCTAGAGATGTGGAGCCATGGTTAAGGGCCATTCGGGTTCTCGGGGCGGCAACAAACGCTGTGGTGGAGAGGCTAAAGGTGTCAAAATGCCTTAACCATGGCGTACGGGCATGCTTGACTCGGTGCGGGAGCCATAGGATGCGTTGGAACCGACCGTGCGGCGGCATGGTCGTGTGTGCAAATATGGCGGTTCTAGAGCCGTGGAGCCAAGGTTAAGGGCCGTTCGGGCTCTCGAGCAATGGCAAACACTATGGTAGAGAGGCCGGAGGTGTCAAAATGCCTTAACCATGGCGTACGGGCATGCTTGACTCGGTGCCGAGAGCCATAGGATGCGTTGGAACCGACCGTGCGGCGGCATGGTCGTGTGTGCAAATATGGCGGTTTTGCGGCCGTGGAGCTGTGGTTAAGGGCCCTTCGGGCTCTCGGGTGATGAAAAACTCTATGGTGGAGAGGTGAGAGGCATCAAAATGGCTTAACCATGGCGTAGGGGCGTTGCTTGACCCGGTGCCGAGAGCCGTAGGATGCACGGGATCCGGCGTGCGGCGGCACGGTCGTGTGTGCAATTATGGATGTTACGGAGTCGTGGAGCTATAGTTAAGGGCCGTTCGGGCTCTCGGGTGATGACAAATATTGTGGTGGTGAGGCCGAGGTGTCAAAATGCCTTAACCATGGCATACGGTCGTGCTTGACCTAGTGTCGAGAGCTATAGGACATGCGAGGAACCGGGCCGTGCGGTAGCATAGTCGTGTGTGCAAATATGGCAGTTCTAGAGCTGTGGAGCCATGGTTAAGGGCCATTCGGGTTCTCGGGCGGTAATAAACGCTGTGGTGGAGAGGCCAAAGGTGTTAAAATGCCTTAACCATGGTGCATGGGCATGCTTGACTTGGTGCGAGGAGCCGTAGGACGCATAGGAACCGGCCGTGCGGCGGCAAAGCAAAGTCGTGTGTGCAAATATGGCGGTTACGGAGTCGTGGAGCCGAGGTTAAGGGCCGTTCAGGCTCTCAAGTGACGACAAATGCTATGGTAGAGAGGCCGAGGTGTCAAAATGCCTTAACCATGGCGTACGGGCTTGCTTGACTCGGCGCACGGGAGCCATAGGGGCGTTGGAACCGACCATGCGGCAGCATGGTCGTGTGTGCAAATGTGGCAGTTTTACCGCCGTGGAGCCATGGTTAAGGGCCCTTCAGGCTCTCGGGTGATGGAAAACTCTATGGTGGAGAGGTGAGAGGCATCAAAATGGCTTAACCATGGCGTACGGGTGTGCTTGAACCGGTGTCGAGAGCCGTAGGATGCACAGGATCCGGCCGTGCGCCAGCACAGTCGTGTGTGCAATTATGGATGTTCTGGAGTCGTGGAGCTATAGTTAAGGGCCGTTCGGGCTCTCGGGTGATGACAAACATTGTGGTGGTAGGGCCAGAGGTGTCAAAATGCCTTAACCATGGCATACGGATGTGCTTGACCTAGTGTCGAGAGCTGTAGGACACGTAGGAACCGGCTGTGCGGTAGCATAGTCATGTGTGCAAATATGGCAGTTCTAGAGCGGTGGAGCCATGGTTAAGGGCCATTCGGGTTCTCGGGCGGTAATAAACGCTGTGGTGGAGAGGCCAAAGGTGTTAAAATGCCTTAACCATGGTGCATGGGCATGCTTGACTTGGTGCGAGGAGCCGTAGGACGCATAGGAACCGACCGTGCGGCAGCAAAGTCGTGTGTGCAAATATGGCAGTTCTGGAGCCGTGGAGCCGAGGTTAAGGGCCGTTCAGGCTCTCGAGTGACGACAAACGCTATGGTAGAGAGGCCAGAGGTGTCAAAATGCCTTAACCATAGTGCATGGGCGTGCTTGACTTGGTGCGAGGAGCCGTAGGATGCGCAGGAACCGGCCGTGCGGCAGCAAAGTCGTGTGTGCAAATATGGCAGTTCTGGAGCCGTGGAGCCGAGGTTAAGTGCCGTTTAGGCTCTCGAGTGATGGCAAACGCTATGGTAGAGAGGCCGGAGAGGTGTCAAAATGCCTTAACCATGGCGTACGGGCATGCTTGACTCGAGCCGGGAGCCATAAAATGCGTTGGAACCGACCGTGCGGCGGCATGGTCGAGTTTGCAAATATGGCGTTTGGGAGCCGTGGAGGCATGGTTAAGGGCCCTTCGGGCTCTTCGGGTGATGGAAAACTCTATGGTGGAGAGGTGAGAGGCATCAAAATGGCTTAACCATGGCGTACGGGCGTGCTTGACCCGGTGCCGAGAGCCATAGGATGCACAGGATCCGACCGTGCGGCAGCACAGTCGTGTGTGCAATTATGGATGTTCTGGAGTCGTGGAGCTGTAGTTAAGGGCCATTCAGGCTCTCGGGTGATGACAAACATTGTGGTGGTGAGGCCAGAGGCATCAAAACGCCTTAACCATGGCATACGGTCATGCTTGACCTAGTGTCAAGAGCTGTAGGACACGCACGAACCGGCTGTGCGGTAGCATATTCGTGTGTGCAAATATGGCAGTTCTAGAGCTGTAGAGCCATGGTTAAGGGCCATTCAGGTTCTCAGGCGGCAACAAATGCTGTGGTGGAGAGGCTAGAGGTGTCAAAATGCCTTAACCATGGCGTACGGGCATGCTTGACTCAGTGCCGGGAGCCATAGGATGCGTTGGAACCGACCGTGCGGCGGCAAAGTCGTGTGTGCAAATATGGCGGTTCGGAGCCGTGGAGCCGAGGTTAAGTGCCGTTTAGGCTCTCGAGCGATGGCAAATGCTATGGTAGAGAGGCGGAGAGGTGTCAAAATGCCTTAACCATGGCGTACGGGCATGCTTGACTCGGAGGCCGAGAGCCATAGGATGCGTTGGAACCGACCGTGCGGCAGCATGGTCGTGTGTGCAAATATGGCGGTTTGCGGCCGTGGAGCTGTGGTTAAGGGCCCTTCGGGCTCTCGGGTGATGAAAAACTCTATGGTGGAGAGGTGAGAGGCATCAAAATGGCTTAACCATGGCGTACGGGCGTGCTTGACCCGGTGCCGAGAGCCATAGGATGCACGGGGATCCGGCTGTGCGGCGGCAAAGTCGTGTGTGCAATTATGGATGTTCGGAGTCATGGAGCTATAGTTAAGGGCTGTTCGGGCTCTCGGGTGATGACAAATATTGTGGTGGTGAGGCCGAGGTATCAAAATGCCTTAACCATGGCATACGGTCGTGCTTGACCTAGTGTCGAGAGCTATAGGACATGCAGGAACCGGGCGTGCGGTAGCATAGTCGTGTGTGCAAATATGGCAGTTCTGGAGTGTGGAGCCATGGTTAAGGGCCATTCGGGTTCTCGGGCGGTAACAAACACTGTGGTGGAGAGGCCAAAGGGGTTAAAATGCCTTAACCATGGTGCATGGGCGTGCTTGACTTGGTGCGAGGAGCCGTAGGACGCATAGGAACGGCCGTGCGGCAAGAAAGTTGTGTGTGCAAATATGGCGGTTACGGAGCCGTGGAGCCGAGGTTAAGGCCGTTCGGGCTCTCGAGCGACGACAAACACTATGGTAGAGAGGCCAGAGGTGTCAAAATGCCTTAACCATGGCGTACGGGCTTGCTTGACTCGGTGCCGGGAGCCATAGGATGCGTTGGAACCGACCATGCGGCAGCATGGTCGTGTGTGCAAATGTGGCAGTTTTACCGCCGTGGAGCCATGGTTAAGGGCCCTTCGGGCTCTCGGGTGATGGAAAACTCTATGGTGGAGAGTTGAGAGGCATCAAAATGGCTTAACCATGGCGTACGGGTGTGCTTGACCGGTGCCGAGAGCCGTAGGATGCACGGATCCGGCCGTGCGCAGCACGGTCGTGTGTGCAATTATGGATGTTTGGAGTCGTGGAGCTATAGTTAAGGGCCGTTCGGGCTCTCGGGTGATGACAAACATTGTGGTGGTGGGGCCAGAGGTGTCAAAATGCCTTAACCATGGCATACGGTCGTGCTTGACCTAGTGTCGAGAGCTGTAGGGCACGTAGGAACCGGCTGTGCGGTAGCATAGTCGTGTGTGCAAATATGGCAGTTCTAGAGCTGTAGAGCCATGGTTAAGGGCCATTCAGGTTCTCAGGCAGCAACAAATGCTGTGGTGGAGAGGCTAGAGGTGTCAAAATGCCTTAACCATGGCGTACGGGCATGCTTGACTCAGTGCCAGGAGCCATAGGATGCGTTGGAACCGGCCGTGCGGCAGCAAAGTCGTGTGTGCAAATATGGCAGTTCTGGAGCCGTGGAGCCGAGGTTAAGTGCCGTTCAGGCTCTCGAGCGATGGCAAACGCTATGGTAGAGAGGCCAGAGGTGTCAAAATGCCTTAACCATGGCGTACGGGCATGCTTGACTCAGTGCCGAGAGCCATAGGATGCGTTGGAACCGACCGTGCGGCAGCATGGTCGTGTGTGCAAATATGGCGTTTTGCGGCCATGGAGGCGTGGTTAAGGGCCCTTCGGGCTCTCGGGTGATGAAAAACTCTATGGTGGAGAGGTGAGAGGCATCAAAATGGCTTAACCATGGCGTACGGGCGTGCTTGACCCGGTGCCGAGAGCCATAGGATGCACGGGATCCGACCGTGCGCGGCAAAGACACTGTCGTGTGTGCAATTATGGATGTTTGGAGTCATGGAGCTATAGTTAAGGGCCGTTCGGGCTCTCGGGTGATGACAAATATTGTGGTGGTGAGGCCGGAGGTGTCAAAATGCCTTAACCATGGCATACGGTCGTGCTTGACCTAGTGTCGAGAGCTATAGGACATGCGGGAACCGGGCCGTGCGGTAGCATAGTCGTGTGTGCAAATATGGCAGGTCTAGAGCTGTGGAGCCATGGTTAAGGGCCATTCGGGTTCTCGGGCGGTAATAAACACTGTGGTGGAGAGGCCAAAGGGGTTAAAACGCCTTAACCATGGTGCATGGGCGTGCTTGACTTAGTGCGAGGAGCCGTAGGACGCATAGGAACAGGCCGTGCGGCAGCAAAGTTGTGTGTGCAAATATGGCAGTTCTGGAGCCGTGGAGCCGAGGTTAAGGGCTGTTCAGGCTCTCGAGCGATGACAAACACTATGGTAGAGAGGCCAGAGGTGTCAAAATGCCTTAACCATGGCGTACGGGCTTGCTTGACTCAGTGCCGGGAGCCATAGGGCGCGTTGGAACCGACCATGCGGCGGCATGGTCGTGTGTGCAAATGTGGCGGTTTACCGCCGTGGAGCCATGGTTAAGGGCCCTTCGGGCTCTCGGGTGATGGAAAACTCTATGGAGGAGAGTTGAGAGGCATCAAAATGGCTTAACCATGGCGTATGGGTGTGCTTGAACCGGTGTCGAGAGCCGTAGGATGCACGGGATCCGGCCGTGCGCCGGCACGTCGTGTGTGCAATTATGGATGTTACGGAGTCGTGGAGCTATAGTTAAGGGCCGTTCGGGCTCTCGGGTGATGACAAACATTGTGGTGGTGGGGCCAGAGGTGTCAAAATGCCTTAACCATGGCATACGGTCGTGCTTGACCTAGTGTCGAGAGCTGTAGGGCACGTAGGAACCGGCTGTGCGGTAGCATAGTCGTGTGTGCAAATATGGCAGTTCTAGAGCGGTGGAGCCATGGTTAAGGGCCATTCGGGTTCTTGTGTGGCAACAAATGCTGTGGTCGAGAGGCCAGCGGTGTCAAAACACCTTAACCATAGTGCATGGGCATGCTTGACTTGGTGCGAGGAGCCGTAGGATGCGCAGGAACCGGCCGTGCGGCAGCAAAGTCGTGTGTGCAAATATGGCAGTTCTGGAGCCGTGGAGCCGAGGTTAAGTGCCGTTCAGGCTCTCGAGTGACGGCAAACACTATGGTAGAGAGGCTAGAGGTGTCAAAATGCCTTAACCATGGCGTACAGGCATGCTTGACTCAGAGCCGGGAGCCATAAAATGCGTTGGAACCGACCGTGCGGCAGCATGGTCGAGTGTGCAAATATGGCAGTTTTGGAGCCGTGGAGGCATGGTTAAGGGCCCTTTAGGCTCTCAGGTGATGGTAAACTCTATGGTGGAGAGGTGAGAGGCATCAAAATGGCTAAACCATGGCGTACAGGCGTGCTTGACCCGGTGCCGAGAGCCATAGGATGCACGGGATCCGACCGTGCGGCGGCACGGTCGTGTGTGCAATTATGGATGTTCAAGTCGTGGAGCTGTGGTTAAGGGCCCTTCGGGCTCTCGGGTGATGACAAACATTGTGGTGGTGAGGCCAGAGGCATCAAAATGGCTTAACCATGGCATACGGTCATGCTTGACCTAGTGTCAAGAGCCGTAGGACACGCACGAACCGGCTGTGCGGTAGCATATTCGTGTGTGCAAATATGGCAGTTCTAGAGCTGTGGAGCCATGGTTAAGGGCCATTCAGGTTCTCAGGCGGCAATAAACGCTGTGGTGGAGAGGCTAGAGGTGTCAAAATGCCTTAACCATGGCGTACGGGCATGCTTGACTCAGTGCCGGGAGCCATAGGATGCGTTGGAACTGACCGTGCGGCAGCATGGTCGTGTGTGCAAATATGGCAGTTCTGGAGCCGTGGAGCCAAGGTTAAGGGCCGTTCAGGCTCTCGAGCGATGGCAAACGCTATGGTAGAGAGGCCAGAGGTGTCAAAATGCCTTAACCATGGCGTACGGCCGAGAGCCATAGGATGCGTTGGAACCGACCGTGCGGCAGCATGGTCGTGTGTGCAAATATGGCAGTTTTGCAGCCGTGGAGCTGTGGTTAAGGGCCCTTCAGGCTCTCGGGTGATGAAAAACTCTATGGTGGAGAGGTGAGAGGCATCAAAATGGCTTAGCCATGGCGTACGGGCGTGCTTGACCGGTGCCGAGAGCCGTAGGATGCACGGGATCCGGCGTGCGGCGGCACGGTCGTGTGTGCAATTATGGATGTTCTGGAGTCATGGAGCTATAGTTAAGGGCCGTTCGGGCTCTCGGGTGATGACAAATATTGTGGTGGTGAGGCCAGAGGCATCAAAACGCCTTAACCATTTCCTACGGTCATGCTTGACCTAGTGTCGAGAGCTATAGGACATGCAGGAACTGGCTGTGCGGTAGCATAGTCGTGTGTGCAAATATGGCAGTTCTAGAGCTGTGGAGCCATGGTTAAGGGCCATTCGGGTTCTCGGGCGGTAATAAACGCTGTGGTGGAGAGGCCAAAGGTGTTAAAACGCCTTAACCATGGTGCATGGGCGTGCTTGACTTGGTGCGAGGAGCCGTAGGACGCATAGGAACCGGCCGTGCGGCGGCAAAGTCGTGTGTGCAAATATGGCGTTCGGGGCCATGGAGCCGAGGTTAAGGGCCGTTCGGGCACTCGGCGATGACAAACGCTATGGTAGAGAGGCCGGAGGTGTCAAAATGCCTTAACCATGGCGTACGGGCTTGCTTGACTCGGTGCGGGAGCCATAGGACGCGTTGGAACCGACCATGCGGTAGCATGGTCGTGTGTGCAAATGTGGCGTTTTTTTGCGCGTGGAGCCATGGTTAAGGGCCCTTCGGGCTCTCGGGTGATGGAAAACTCTATGGTGGTGTTGGGGGCGGGAGTGGAATTGGCCACCCCGTCCCCCCTAATCGTATACGCCTCATGTGTTTAATGTGCGCAGGTGCGAGCGATAGCGCAGGAAGACGCGCATCCGGCGTCAGCGCCAGGCGGAAACCCCGATAGCGCGGGAAGGCGCGCATCCGGCGTCAGCGCCAGGCGGAAACCCCGAAACCCCGATAGCGCGGGACATCGCGCATCCGGCGCCAGCGCCAGGCGGAAACCGCGATAGCGCGGGAAGGCGCGCATCCGGCGCCCACGCCCGGAAGCCGATAAGCGCGGAAAACGCGCATCAGCGCCCGACGCCAGCGGAAACCCCGATAGCGCGGGAAGGCGCGCATCCGGCGTCGGCGCCGAGGGCGGAACCCCGATAGCGCGGGAAGGCGCGCATCCGGCGTCCACGCCAGGAGGAAACCCCGATAGCGCGGGAAGGCGCGCATCCGGCGTCGGCGCCCGGGCGAAGCCCAGCGGGAAGGCGCGCATTCGGCTTTAGGCGGGCGCATTCGGCGCCCGGGCGGGAAGGAGAGCCCGGATGTGTCCTTGTCGGTGGTTAACCGACAAATGTGGGCCCTCGGGCCATTTACTTGTCTGCCCCGTGTCGGCCGCTCCTGTACGTTGAAATTAGGGTTGCCAGGGGCATTCCTGTACAAAATGCCACATGGCTTCCTATAAGTAGACCCCTGCGGGGGGACGTTGTAAGGGACTTCGGACTCCGTGCGTTTTAGCCGGAGCACAAGGAATTTAAGGTTCGTGTTGTTCGTTTCGTTTTGTACTTCTACGTTTCCATTATCACCTGTTTTGGTCCTTCAGGGGGTGCAACCCCAAAGGGCCGAAACAACATTGGCGCCCACCGTGGTTGTCGCCGGACTTGTCATGCCACCCAAGGGAAAAGGTAGAAGTTCAAGAAAGCAAATGCCGACCATCGACGAGATCATTCCTTCAGCAATAGCCGGTTCGGATCCGGTACTCCCGAAACCCCACCGCATCGGGGCGGCACCTCCGCCACCGAACCCGACGCCCCGCGGCGGATTCGGCCACCGAAGAAAACGGTCGGAGCGGTGACGGAACGCCGATCCCGCCCAATGTGGAAGCCGTAGTCGCCGGAGGAAGACGCGGAGGATGACCCGGACCCAAGCAGCCCCGAATGCGGTGGACGACCGATCTTTGCAGAATTCCAAGCCGTTAAAGCCTTTGGATGAGCACACAACCGAATCGAAGAGCTAAAGGCATACCGTGACCGGTTGCAAGGAGACATCGAAGCAAGAAACGGGATAACGACGACCCGGGTAGCGGTCGATCACGCAAGCAAGAGAAGCGAAAGGTTACGGCGGGAGATTCGGGCACTTGGAGCAAGAACCGAAACCGAGAGCGAGGTCGGATATGCAGGTTCGGCCTCGTGCAAGGGGCCCGGATATGGTTGACATGGCGTCCCCTTTGTCCCCGAGCTCCAAAAGTACCCATGGCCACCGGGTACAAGCCCAAAATCCCGCACTTCAATGGCAAATCCAATCCCGGAAGGTTTATATCAAGTTACGAGGTCTGTAGTATATTCAGCGGAGGCAACGAATCCTTCGGCCAAGACTTTGATTACGGCAATGCAAGACGTGGCACATGATTGGTACATGTCCCGCGTCCATTATCCATTCGGTCATGGAGGCAGGCGAAAGAGGAGCTGCTGGCAACATTTCAGGGGCTTTAAACCGACAAGAAAACCATTATGGATCTGCTCACTTTGTATCAACCGGATGACGAGCCAATGGCCAAGTACACGGAACGCATCATCCGGATGCGGGCACAAGTCCCGAATGTGTCGATGAAACGGTCATCGCTTCGGCCATCGGAGGCCTCAAAATTGGGCCGTGCGCCGAAGTGTTGACCAGGGAGGTACCCAAAGCGCCAAAGCGGTTGTTCGATGAGATGAGAAAATTCGCCATTTCGAGAGGAAGACCGCGAAGCGCAAGGTATCAAGAAACAGCCTCAAACAAAACACCCGAAGCAGAATCGTAGAAGTGGGGACGAATCAAGGTTACGTCAACAACCTTCGGGAGGAGTCACCCAACCCGCACCCCGAAGCAAAACGATAGCCGGTTCCATGAAACCCGGGGAGGAGGACGGAACAGGGGGGGGCCGTGCTAACGAGGCGGACGAGGTCAAGGGCGCAATGGCGGCGCCCGAAAAACGCCATATTGTTGCGTGTGTGGCGAAAACAAGGGACATTTCACCGAGAGACGCAAATACACGCAGCAGGCCAAAGAGCAGAAGGAAAGAGATGACGCTATAGGGAAGTCCGAACCCACAAAGCTTGTATTCCACACGGCACCGTCACAACATTACGCTTTCCCCCATCAAATGGCTGCCTTCCAACCGGGCAGGTAGGGAATCCGTACCTCGCCCCACATGTTCATGCACATTGGGGAGGGCCACCAAGCATGCGTACCAACAATACCGAGCCGATGATTGCGCATCCGATGCCGATGTATCGGCCGTGGCTTCTTCCTCGGCACCTACCGAGAATAGACAGCGGCAACGGGCGGAACAAAGCAAGAAACTTCCAACGAGTTGCGAGATCGTACACCGTAGCACCCGCGAATGTGATGCCATCCAACGGGCACATATACGCCATCATTGGAGGTTCCAATATAGAGCACGACTGCAAGAGAACGCAAAGAGAATATCAAAGGCGCGTGTTGGCAAGTATCATCGGCCGCTCAGCCGAATCGGGCCGCGTGGAAGCTCCGGCCCATCACCTTCGAAGAAGATAATCAGGTCCGGGATTACCCGCACTATGACGCTTTCGTGGCCCTTTGCTTTCGTAGCCGGGTACACCTTGCACAACATTACGATTGACAATGGGAGTTCGGCGGACATCTTGTTCACCAAAGCATACGACAAAGATGAAACTCGACAGGCGATCGCTTGATCAGGCGGGCAATGCCCTATTTGGTTTTGGTGGCAAGAAAATAGACGCACTTGGGAAGAAGACACTCACGGTAGCGTTCAGCGAAGGAGAGAAAGTGCGGGCGGAAGAGATATCGTTCGATGTGGTACAAATGGAATACCCATATACGGCAATCTTCGGAAGAGGGATCATAAACAAGTTTGACATCATAATCAAGCAGAGCTACTTGTGCATGAAGTTGCCCTCCCCTTTCGGGGTAATCACGGTGCACGGCGATCAAATCGCAGCCAGAAAGATAGATGGCAAACCTATACCGGGATACAGCATGGTGCACGAGGTAAAAAAGCCTGCAAGGAAAGAGGACGATAATGAAGCCCCAGAGCGGAAAGAGCGGAGAGCAGAGCCGGACGAGGGCACAAGAAGGGTGCCTCTATCGGCAAACCGCCCGGATCAGTGCGTGCATATCGGGGCAAGTCTGTCGGAACAGGACGCTTCGGAGCCCGCGGCATTTCGGGCGAGAACAAGGACGTATTCGCGTGGACCACTAAAGACCTCAAGGGGGTTGACGGGGAACTAGCACGGCAAGTCTCAACGTTAGCAAAACTGCAAAGCCAAGGAAGCAAAAGTTGAGGAAGATGTCATCCGAAAGGCGTACGCAAAGCTGACCGCCCGAAGTGCAAAGGCTTTTGGACGCGAGATGTGATAAGGCCGGTGCAAGATCCGGAATGGCTAGCCAATGTGGTAATGGTCAAGAAGAAAAGCGGCAAATAGCGCATGTGCGTGGATTTCACAGATCTAAACAAACATTGCCCTAAAGACCCATACCCACTACCGCGGATCGACAAGCCTGGTCGATATCGCGTCGGGTTGCGAGCCTGTTAAGTTTATTGGATTGTTTCTCGGGGTACCATCGGATATGGCTGAATGAAGAGGATCAAGAGAAAACAAGTTTTATCACTCCGGGGGACCTTTTGCTACAAGCGCATGCCCGAGGGACTGCGCAATGCAGCCCTACTTTCTCCCGAATGACAGACGAGGTCTTTAGGGAGCAGAAAAAGAGGAAAAACCTAGTCGCATACGTGGACGATATAGTGGTGAAGAGCGATAAAAAAAGCACACACATCGAGGATCTAAAGGAAACTTTTGTGAACCTTCGAGCAAGCGGCCTGAAGCTAAACCCGGAAAAATGCATATTCGGGGTTAGCAAGGGCAAGATGTTGGGATGTCTGGTATCGGCCAGAGGCATAGAAGCTAACCCGGACAAGATTGCCGCTATCGTGAACATGAGACCGCCCGAGACTAAGAAGCAGGTGCAGAAGCTCACCGGCAGGATCGCCGCTCTAGGGAGGTTCATATCCAGAAGCACAGAACGGGGACTTCCGTTTTTCCGCATCCTAAAAAATTCAGAAGGTTTCGGATGGGGCCCGGATCAGCAGCGCGCATTCGATGACCTAAAAGATTACCTGTCAAAGGCCACGACATTATCGAGCTCATCACCAGATGCGATCTTGCTACTATATGTAGCAGCATCCCCCGCCGCGGTGAGTGCGGTCCTGGTGGAAGAAAAAGAGAACGAGGGGAAGTTACAGCAGTTCCCAATCTACTTTGTATCAGAAGCGTTGACATCAGCAAAGGCAAACTATTCCGAGCTGGAGAAAATCGCGTATGCAAAGTGGTCATGGCGTCGCGGAAGCTCAAGCACTATTTTCGGGCTCACCACATTCGGGTCTTGTCGGCTCGGCCCTAGACGCCCTGTTCGAAAACGCGAGGCGGTAGGGCGGATAGGCAAGTGGGCGGCCGAGCCGAATGAATATGTCATTGACTTCGAGCACGAGATCGGCCATCAAATCTCGGTCATAGCGGACTTCATCGCAGATTGGACCCCTTGTGGGGATAACACTACTCTCGGCTTCGAGGAACCGGAATGGACGGTGCACACGGATGGAGCTGGTGTTCGGTGGAGCGGAGGCATATCCGCGGTATTGACACCTCCAACCGGCCCAAAGCTGCGATACGCCGCAAGGTTACAGTATCGCACCACCAACAACACAGCCGAATACGAGGCAGTTCTGCTGGGTCTCAGGAAACTCCGGGCGCTAGGAATCCGAAGATGCGTCATCAAGTCTGATTCGCAAGTAATTGTGGGGCACATCCGAAAGGAATACACAGCAAAGGAACCGGCTCTGGCCAGGTATCTGGAGGCCGTCCGGCGAATGGAGAAATACTTCCTTGGTTTCACTCTGCAATACATTCCAAGGGCGGACAACACGAGAGGCGGCATTCGCCGGCAAAAGCTGCGGCCAGAACACTCCCTTGCCCGCCGATGTTTTCTACCAAGTCTTGACAGCCCGCGGTGCGAGATGGAGGAGGAGCGACCGGCAGTAATTCACGCTATCGCGAGTGACGACCGGAGAGCACCGATATGGGCATTCATTTCGGAACTTATGAGCCGGAGAGGGGAAGAAGCGGCAAAGGATGGAGTCAGAACCAAGCAATACTCCATAATCGAAGAGAATGTACAAGGAGGGAGTCATAGCGCCACTCGAAGTGCATCGGCCCGGAACGAGGGGGTCCAGCTTTTGCACGACATACATTCGGGAACTTGCGGGGCCCATAGAGGTCCGCATGAAATCGCTCACGGGGCAATGAGACAAGGCTTTTATTGGCCAACCGCTATCGAGGATGCCAAGCAATTGGTGAAATCATGCCCGGGCCGGAAGTTCGCAAAATACCGAGGGCCCTGACAAATCTAACCTCCCCGATATGCCCAACTTGGGCTGTAGAGATGGGGCATCGACATAGTCGGACCGCTTCCGCCGGCGCCGGGAAATCTGAAATTCACCGTGGCTCTGGAATACTTCACCAAATGGGTTGAAGCTAAGGCGTTGGCGACAATATCATCGGCACCTTAGTCAACTTTGTGTGGCGAGAATCATCGCAGATTCGGGGTACCATCCTACATAACAAAGTGGACAACGGGAAGCGGTTTTGACAAAGCACCAAGTTCGAACTTTCGTGAAGACTGGGATCAAACCGACGTTTGCTTCGCAAATCACCCGAGAATCGAACGGCGCGGTGGAACGGGTCAACGGTGACATTTTCACTACCATATCAAAGACCCTCGAAAACACCGAGAAGAAAGGTAGATGGGCTCAAGAGTTAACGGCTACGGTTTGGGGGCACAATATATCCAAGTCGCGCGCAACCGGTTTCACGCCTTTCGGACTTCTCTTCGGGAAGAAGCCGTTACCCCGAAGAGGTTCGGCTGGGATCTTTTCGAACCGAGATCATGGCCACTACCCGAACAACGATACACTCGGCTCGAAACGGCCGACTCGCTAAGGCTTCGGGCGGCGGAAAACCTCGGAGATACCATCGAAACAAAGACTTGGAGAGATAAAAAGTGCCGAGGCAGTCATCAACCCGGAGATATGGTCCTTATTCGGCAACCCGACAAGCAAGGCAAATTGCAATCGCCGTGGTACGGGCCGTACATCGTCGCGAGAATGGTAAAAGAAGGAGTCTACACTGGTGAAGGAGGACGGCACGAGTCCAGCCACACGGAACGCCGACAACCTACGCCGCTTTAACCCATGAAATTGCCCCACAGGGGTTGTAATTTTCTTTTCTTAATTCTCTGGAACACAATTCGGGGGGCGCGCTCTTTTTCCTCGCGGGGAAGCCTTTTCGGAGGTGTGAGGTTTTTTAATGAGGCGTCCCTATGTACCCCGTTTAATACTTTTCAATTCACGTTTCCCCTAAAGTGTGGATGCGTAACGTCTTCTCCGATCCGAAAAAGTCGTGCCATATGTGTCACGGCCCTATTCGGAGAAGTTTTTGTCGGAGTTGCAAGCAACCAAAAGCCAAAAACGGCTAGTAAACTCAAAGCAAAACGCCGAAGCATCACGAATGCGCCAAACAACCCAAATGCGAAACAAAACGCTGCGGGCGAACTCGGCAAAAACGCTGAAGTATCGCGAAATTGGCAAAAGGCCGAATGAGTTGCAAACAAGCAATTTTCATCGCAAGCTCAAACTTCTTATTCATCATATTCGGATCCGTAATTACACCGGAAGCGCTTGTGGCGTTTAATCTCACAATCAAGAGCAACAAACCCTCTACATCGAGCAATGCCTCGAGAATATGCGCGACTACAGCTCCTCGGACTCTCGAAAGGAGCGCTGTACTGCACCATGATCGGGCAAACGTCACCCGAATGCGTCGTACATTACAAGCAAAAGGGCCGAAAGCCTATGCCAGATATGGTTAGTGAGGGCTGAGTAGTGAATGCAGCATTTGGCCTGATGACACCGCAAATCCCAAAACCTCCCATTCCAGCATGACTTAAGCAGGGTATGCGGTTGCTAAAGCAAAAATCAAGGTCTTTGCAGCCATGATAAAAACCAAGGGTTTGGACCCGATTATATAACCTAGCCACTCAGCCTCTAAGACGGGTTAAATTTATGACTCACCTAACAAAGGTACGATGTTTCACGGCACTATGACCCAAGCAGTATTATATATACATAACACCCCCATAACGCAAAACCATGCCGGTCAGAACAAACTCATCCCGCCCCAAAGCTAAGGTTAATAGGAATGAGAGGAGTCAGGAAAGGAGCCAGCACTCGTCCTCCCGTTTCAGTTGTGAGCCGAGCAAATAGGCACGGCCCGGGTTCAACTCGGGAGGAGTTCGGGGGGAGTCGGTACTAGTCCTCCCATTTCGGTTGGGAGCTTGGAATAGTTAGGCGCGGCCTGTGGTCGAATCGATTTGCCTAAGCAAAAGCGTAAAGCGCGCAATAGCAGAGATGCGCAGAATCGCGCGCCTCCCTATTCCCAAGCATGACTCGGAAGTTCCGGCTCACCGCACGACGACTAGCCCATATTCGGGATTCCGGCCCACGGCAAGCGTGGGGCAAACGGAAGGCCCGGGATCTAGTCAACGGATGTGGTTTAGCGCTCCAGCCGCTCATAAACGAGAAGGGGCGCGTGCGCACCCATTCGGGTGTTGGAAGCCGAGTCTTACCACTTTGAGATAGGACTCATCCAGTTCCAGCCAATAGGGCCACTCAGAGTTCCATTCAGTGGCTGGGCTGAGCGCATATGCACTTTGTAACAACCATAACAAACTCTGTGTGAAAACAAACGCCGGAGGGCTTAACTCAAAAATTCCACGAATGCGCCCTCCACCGCTCAATTTCGGGGCGGCGCTCTAAGACTCCATGCAACGATGGAGGGCTTAACTCAAAAAATTCCACGAATGCGCCCTCCACCGCTTCAAATTCGGGCGGCGCTCTAAGTCTCCATGCAACGCTGGAGGGCTTAACTCAAAAATTCAGGAATGCGCCCTCCACCGCTCAAATTCGGGGGGGGCGGCGCTCTAAGTCTCCACTCAATGCCGGGGAGCTTAATGAGGAATTTTCCCGAATGCGCTCGCCACCGCTTGAACTAAGGGGGGACGCGGCGTTTCACACAATAGTGGTGCGCTCAACAAATTCATTCTAGCCCGCGTTCACGGATCCGGCATTTCAAAGTCTCCGAATGCGACGCTGGATCGAAAGCGGTAACACAATCGCACAGGAAACACAACCAGATAGTTAAACTATGAACGCATTCGGTTCTGGTGCCGCAAAATATGTCCAAGAAGTTCTAGGGTTCCCCGAACCCCGGCCACGCAGGGCCACAAACACGGCCACGCAGGGCCAAGCACGACAGAGCTAAGTTTTTACAAGAGATACATCAAGAGTTAGCCGCAGGTTTCGGGCCGCAGGAGAATGAGGACCCAGGCGCGCCGGCCCGGTGGACGCCGCCGCGGAGGGTTCACGTCACCCGATTGATCGCCTTGTGCGGCACTTTTGGGCGCACGAGCCATCTCCGGAGACCGAAGCGTCTTTGCCGGAAGACGGCATGTCGCCCGCCGCGGCCGCCTCGCGCTCGTCCCCCACCCGAATGTAGGCCACGACCCGGTCACGGATAATGGCCTCTTCCGCCTCATCTCCCTAAAAGAAAGAAGCACGAAAATGGTCAAGTTAGCTAAAAGATTCCTAACCCAACCCATCAAAAGTGACAAGCGCCATTCGGCAGTTTTACCTCCGCCACGCTTAGTGCCGCCCGCGCAAGGCCGAGATTGCGACCGCCACCGTTCCGAAGCCGGCCGAAGAACTTCACGGCGGCCTCGTGTGCGTGCCCATCCGGGACCCAGAAGCGGTCCACGTCATCGGGAGCCGGAAGTGCGGCCGCGTGTGGACAGCCCGCGTCCTTCAGCGCCTTGCATAGCGCACGGGCGGTTTCAAGGGCGGCCCAGCGGCGTCCGAGCTCCATTTGGCCCTCCAATGCGGTGAGCCCGGTCCGGAGGAACCTGGCAAAATAAAAAACCGAGGTGTCCTCCCCGATAGCGGGCACCACCACCTCGTCGCCAACTCCGGCCACCAGACGCGCGAAGATGGTAGCGGCCCGGTTAAGCTCGTCGAGCCGGCGGCGACGGCGGACCGCTGCGGTTGGTTTTGGGTGTTCCTTTCGGTCCGGGCGGTCCGGGCGTCCGCTTCGGCCTCCCTCGCGCCGTTTTCTCTACGTTAAGCTCGGTGCGCGCTTGCGCGGCTCCTCCTCCTTCGGCCTGCGCACCTCGGCCTCGCTTTCGGTGAGTTTAGACTCAACGAAGCGGCAAGCGGCGCAACCAATCTGGCGAGCGCAACACTTATACAGATTGCCGCGCGAGAAAAAGAGTGAGAATGTAAATGACCCGAAAAGGAAAAGACTCAGATCATTCGGGGTCGAAAACTTACAGAAATAGCGTGAAAGTTGATGGCCGAGAGGAGCTCCAGGCGATCCACCTTGGTCAAATCCCTTTCGGTGGTAGTGGCACTAAAGGAGGTGCTGCACTGGTCCACGAAAGCGACACCCGCCGCGCCCGGCAGCAAGCCGCTCGCGCGGCAGTCCACCCCCGCGATTAAGCGAGCGTCCGAAGCCGCCCCTAGAGCACGAGCAAGTTGGTAAGTCCTTTCACGGTCTGGGCTCGTGTCCTCGGGAGATGAGCACCCCGAATACACGCGCATGTGGTCGCATTCGTCTGGAGCTCGCCCTAAGGAGAGCCTGCCATGTCCAAATAGAGCACACGCCGTGGTTTCGGGGTCATGCGGACCGAGCTCGCGGTGGAATCGGGACTTACCAGTCTCCGGCCGGATTCGGGTCCGGATCCGAAACGGACCGGGACGCTTCTACGGAAGCAGGCGGCGGCATTGGAGCAGGCGCCGCACCGGCCGCAGGTACACCAGTGGCCCTGGGTCGTTTCGTCATCGCGAAAGCGCCCCCGGAGGCGTCTGCCGGCCTCTTCAAGCTCACGCCCAGGGAACTCAGCGTCGGGTGCGCTTTCGGAGGTAAGCGGCATGGGTCAGCAATCTTCTTGCGGGTTCCGGCCATCGAGCTAGAACCGCCGGTATCGCCCTGCAAAACATAAGGACGAAAAAGTCACATTAGTTCATGACGCCTAGGATGCCAAAGCCTACGCCCTAATGCGCAACGCGTATCCGGCTCTACCATTTCGGCATGCAAAGGTTCCGGGACCCCCAGGAAGTCCAATGAGAATTTAGAGCTGCGTTTCAGAGGTTTGGTCCACAGTCGTCCGGCCATTTCGTGGCATACCTGAACATCGCGAGCCTCCGGTTCCGGCGTTCCGGCTTTGCCTTGCGCGCTTTCGTTTCTCGGCGGCAACGGTGCGGGGCTCGATTCGGTGCGAAGGACCGGGTGCCGTGCGGGGGCCGATCCGGGCGCTCCCGATCCTATTCCGCGCCTTGCGCCATCTTCCGGCTCGTTGACATCACCGCCGCTTTGGGCCTTGGGCGCTTTCGGAGCCGGGGCGGCCTTTCCGAATACCGAATACCCATGCGGTCTAGAACGCGGTTCTTCCTAGGAGAATTTCCAAGCCGAAGCATTTTCTTCTTGTGCTCCCTTTCTCCATATGGCCCGCACAACCGGACAGACCTTCTTCTCCCGGGTGAGCCCGTACGCGGCGTCGAGGCAAAGTGATCCGGCGCTCGAGAAGATAATCGGGACCCCGATAGCCACCGATGTCCCGAATAGGCTCGAATTTCACAAGTTCGCATAAGGGCCATTCGTCGATAGCTATCATCTCTTCGCAAGTCACGGCTAGTTTGCCTTGGGGCGGTAAGAGAGTACGCGTCTGCGACCGCGTGATCTGCCGGTCCGAAAGCGTCGTGAGGCGGATGTTTCTCGCCGATCATCACGGTCATCAAAGACACCAACGGGTTTGCCCGGCGACGCCTTACTCTCTGGGCAGCGTCTATCTCCTCGTCCGAGGCAACCCGAATGTAAAACCAAAACTTGGTCCAATCTTCCCACTTCTCTTTGAAGGTGGGCACCAAAGCGGCTCGCTCTTGCCCCGGAGCCGGCACGAAATTGTAAGACCCATACTCGGCGCGAATATTGGGCCGCCCATCAACTTTCCCCACTTTCGAGTGGAAGTGGGTGCAATGAAGCTTCACGAAATGGGCAACACTTGGCTCGTGGCCCATCATCTTCGTGGCCATGGCGTATATATCGAGCCGGCGATTGCATTCGGGGTGAGATGATGGATTTGCAGGCGGTATTTCTGCAGAACGGCCCCAAAGAACGGAGCCACGGGAAACCTCAACCCGGCGATGAAGAAGTCGCGGAACACAACAGCCTCATTCGGTCTCGGTTTCGGGGTAACCTCGTCCCCCGGAGCCCGGCTCCTTTCGCGCTCAAAGGCGCTCAGTAGGCCGCTGCGTTGGTACGAGTCGAGTCGCTCCTCATCAATTTTAGATCGGCATATGATGCCGGTGTGCCCCTCGATCCCGACACGGCGGTTTCTACGGGTCGGGCCGGGATTCGATGCCTTCACCCCCATCCGGTCCGGCGGGACGCGCGCTTCTTTCGCCCCGTCATATTCCGCAGATTCGGCGTATTCTTCACTCGCCACCCTAGTGCTCCCTTGGCCACTACAGTTTCTTCAGCGGATAAACCGACCACGGGCGCCGCTATCGCGGGCGCTACAGCGCGAATTGGTACAACTATTTTTCGGCTCCCCAAGCGGCTCCGAATCATGTGACATGTTCTCTCGATCCGGATTGGCTTAGCCGGGCTGCCAATTCGGCGCAAAAGCGGAGAGCCGGATGCGGATTCGTCGGCCGTTTCCGGCCGAATCCCCGACGAGGAGCTTTCGGACATATGCGATCGCTCCAAAAAGGGTGCCCCGGCTTCCGAGCTATGAAGAAAAACGAAATCGTGTTCAATAGGGCCGATAGTGGCATCCGAATCTTACCTAGATCAGCCCCACCTAGCCCCGAAAAGCATAAACAACGAAAAAGAAGTGAAAGTGCAAATGCCTTACCGAATGAGGAGGAAAATTCCGGATGCGGAGACCGGAAGCAATCCTCGAATGCGTCGAAGGCGGGCGCGGAGCTAAGTGCCCGCCCTCCCACGCCCGCCTTTTATAGGCGGGGACGGCCGTGGGGGAGGCGACGCGTCGTTTCACGCGAATCGAGGTAGGAAAAAAAATACAGTTAACGTCTCCTCATCCTGGGGGCGGCGCTTGCACATTCGGCTCGGCCACATTCGGCATAGCGAGATATTGCCGGCCTTGCCGGAAGGGACCGCCCTTTCGGGCAAGACCGGAGGGCTACTGTTGGGGGCAGGAGTGGAATTGGCCACCCCGTCCCCCTAATCGTATACGCCTCATGTGTTTAATGTGCGCAGGTGCGAGCGATAGCGCAGGAAGACGCGCATCCGGCGTCAGCGCCAGGCGGAAACCCCGATAGCGCGGGAAGGCGCGCATCCGGCGTCAGCGCCAGGCGGAAACCCCGATAGCGCGGGACGGTGCGCATCCGGCGCCAGCGCCAGGCGGAAACCCCGATAGCGCGGGAAGGCGCGCATCCGGCGCCCACGCCAGGCGGAAGCCCCGATAGCGCGAGAAGACGCGCATCCGGCGCCAGCGCCAGGCGGAAACCCCGATAGCGCGGGAAGGCGCGCATCCGGCGTCAGCGCCAGGCGGAAACCCCGATAGCGCGGGAAGGCGCGCATCCGGCGTCCACGCCAGGAGGAAACCCCGATAGCGCGGGAAGGCGCGCATCCGGCGTCAGCGCCAGGCGGAAGCCCCGAAAGCGTGGGAAGGCGCGCATTCGGCTTTAGGCGGGCGCATTCGGGGCCGGGGCGGGAAGGAGAGCCCGGATGTGTCCTTGTCGGTGGTTAACCGACAAATGTGGGCCCTCGGGCCATTTACTTATCTGCCCCGTGTCGGCCGCTCCTGTACGTTGAAATTAGGGTTGCCAGGGGCATTCCTGTACAAAATGCCACATGGCTTCCTATAAGTAGACCCCTCTGGGGACGTTGTAAGGGACTTCTGGACTCCGTGCGTTTTAGCCGAGCACAAGGAATTTAAGGTTCGTGTTGTTCGTTTCGTTTTGTACTTCTACGTTTCCATTATCACTGTTTTGGTCCTTCGGGGGTGCAACCCCAAAGGGCCGAAACAACAGTGGAGAGGTGAGAGGCATCAAAATGGCTTAACCATGGCGTACGGGTGTGCTTGAACCGGCACCGAGAGCCGTAGGATGCACGGGGATCCGGCCGTGCGCCGGCCTGCAGTCGTGTGTGCACTTATGGATCTTCGGAGTCATGGAGCCATAGTTAAGGTCCGTTCGGGCTCTCGGGTGATGACAAACATTGTGGTGGTGGGGCCGGAAGGTGTCAAAACGCCTTAACCATGGCATATGGTTGTGCTTGACCTAGTGTCGAGAGTGTAGGACACGTAGGAACCGGGCCGTGCGGTAGCATAGTCGTGTGTGCAAATATGGCAATTCTAGAGCGGTGGAGCCATGGTTAAGGGCCATTCATGTTCTTGGGTGGCAACAAATGCGTGGTCGAGAGGCCAGCGGTGTCAAAATGCCTTAACCATAGTGCATGGGCGTGCTTGACTTGGTGCGAGGAGCCGTAGGATGCGCAGGAACCGCCATGCGGCAAAGCAAAGTCGTGTGTGCAAATATGGCGTTCGGGAGCCGTGGAGCCGAGGTTAAGTGCCGTTCGTGCTCTCGAGTGATGGCAAACGCTATGGTAGAGAGGCCGGAGAGGTGTCAAAATGCCTTAACCATGGTGTACGGGCATGCTTGACTCGAGCCGGGAGCCATAAAATGCGTTGGAACCGACCGTGCGGCAAAGCATGGTCGAGTGTGCAAATATGGCGTTTTGGAGCCGTGGAGGCATGGTTAAGGGCCCTTCGGGCTCTCGGGTGATGGAAAACTCTATGGTGGAGAGGTGAGAGGCATCAAAATGGCTTAACCATGGCGTACATGGGCGTGCTTGACCCTGGTGCCGAGAGCCATAGGATGCACAGGATCCGACCGTGCGGCAGCACAGTCGTGTGTGCAATTATGGATGTTCTGGAGTCGTGGAGCTGTAGTTAAGGGCCGTTCAGGCTCTTGGGTGATGACAAACATTGTGGTGGTGAGGCCAGAGGCATCAAAACGCCTTAACCATGGCATACGTTCATGCTTGACCTAGTGTCAAGAGCTGTAGGACACGCACGAACCGGCTGTCCGGTAGCATATTCGTGTGTGCAAATATGGCAGTTCTAGAGCTGTGGAGCCATGGTTAAGGGCCATTCAGGTTCTCAGGCGGCAACAAACGCTGTGGTGGAGAGGTGTTGTTTCGGCCCTTTGGGGTCGCACCCCCTGAAGGACCAAAACAGGAGATAATGGAAACGTAGAACTACAAAACGAAACGAACAACACGAACCTTATATTCCTTGTGCTCCGGCTAAAACGCACGGAGTCCAGAAGTCCCTTACAATGTCCCCGAGGGGTCTATTTATAGGAAGTCGTCGCATTTTGTACAAGAATGCCCCCGGCAACCCTAATTTCAACATACGGAGAGCGGCCGACACGGGGCGGACAAGTAAATGGCCCGAGGGCCCACATTTGTCGGTTAACCACCGACCGGACACATCCGGGCTCTCCTTCCCGCTCCGCCACCGAATGCGTCCAGTCTCAAGCCGAATGCGCGCCTTCCCGCGCGGGGTTTCCGCCGGCGCTGACGCCGGATGCGCGCCTTCTCGCGCTATCGGGGCTTCCGCCTGGCACGGACGCCGGATGCGCACCTTCTCGCGCTATCGGGGCTTCCGCCTGGCGCGGACGCCGGATGCGCGCCGTCCCGCGCTATCGGGGCTTCCGCCTGGCGCGGGCGCCGGATGCGCGCCGTCCCGCGCTATTGGGATTTCCGCCTGGCGCTGACGCCGAATGCGCTTCTTCCTGCGCTATCGGCCGTACCTGCGCACATTAAACACATGAGGCGTATACGATTAGGGGGGATGGGGTGGCCAATTCCACTCCTGCCCCCAACAGTAGCCCTCCGGTCTTGCCGGAATGGGCGGCCCTTCCGGCGAGGCCGCCAAAACGCCGACACGCCGGATGTGTTTGAGCCGAAAGTGCAACGCCGCTGAAAAGACGCTAACTCGCCGAGAATTACCGTGCCGAATGTGCCGCCGCCCCAGCGGGATGAGGAGACGTTTTTTTTTTTTTGCCTCGATTCGCGTGAAACGCCGCGTCGGCTCCCCACGGCCGTCCCCCGCCTATAAAAGGCAGAGGCGCGGGAGGGGCGGGCACTTTGCCCCTGCGCTCTCGACGCTGACGCATTCGAGCGACGCATTCGGTCTCCGCATCCGGAAGCATCTTCTAGATTCGGTAAGGTGTAAATGCGCAATTTCGTTTCTTTTTCGTTGGCGGGTTTCGGGTTTAGATTTGGGGGTTTTAGGAGAGGTCGGCGGGTCACTTTCGGCTCCATTTGAACGCATTCTCATTTTTCTTCATAGCTCGAAGCCGGGCGCCCATTCGGAGCTACCACCTATGTCCGAAAGCTCCTCATCCGGAGATTCTACCGGAGCGGCCCACGACACCGCATCCGGGCTTTCTTCTTTTTGCGCAAAACTTGCGGCCCAACTCGCCCAATCCGGGGACGAAACTATGTCACATGACTCAGGGGCCAGTTTGGGAGAACCTGAACTTGTGGAACCTATTCGCGCTATGGCACCTGCGATAGCGGCTCCCGCGGTTGATTTGCCTACTGGAGAAACTGGCAGCGGTCAGGGGAGCGCCGGAATGGCATATGAAGAAGATGCCGAATCGGCAGACTATGATGGGGCCGAAGGGAGCGTTAGCGACGGTGCCCGGATGGGGGTGAAGGAGTCGGGCCCGCCCACCCCGAGAAGCCGTCGGGTCAGGATTGAGGGGCACACCGGCATTATTTGCCGATCGAAGATTGACAAGGAGCGACTGGACTCATACCAGCGCAACGGGCTTCTCAGCGCATTCGAGCGCGAAAGGAGCCGAGCTCCGGGAGATGAAGTGATCCCGAATCCGAAACCCTACGAAGCGGTCATGTTTCGCGACTTCTTTATAGCCGGATTGAGATTTCCATTGGTTCCGTTTTTCGGGGCCGTTTTTGCGAAAATTCCGCCCGCAAATTCACCATCTCACCCCGAATGCGATCGCTCGGCTCAAAGATATATGCCATGGCCATGAAGATGATGGGCCACGAGCCGAGCGTTGCCCATTTCGTGAAGTACCACCGCACCCATTTCCACTCGAAAGTGGGGAAGGTCGATGGGCGACCCAATATTCGCGCCGAATATGGGTCTTACAACTTTGTAACGGCTCCGGGCGGGAGCGGAACCGTCTCGGTGCCCACCTTTAAGGAGAAATGGGAGGACTGGACCAAATACCGGTTCTACATTCGTGTTGCCTAGACGAAGAGGTGGAAGCCGCCGAGGGTTAGGCGCCACCGGCAAACCCCTTGGTGTCTTTGATGACCGTAATGATTGGAGAGAAACATCCACCTCACGACGATTTCGGCCCAGCCGACCACGCCGCCGGAAGCGTATGCTTTGACCGCCGCCGGCAGATCCCGAGACCCGCGCAGAAGAGATGATTGCTTTAGACGAGTGGCCCTTATGTGATTTGGTGAAGTTCGAGCCTATTCGGGACGTAAATGGGTATCGTGGTCCCGACTTCCTCCTGGAGCGTCCTGCTCATTTTGATTCCGATCTTTGCGTATTTGGCCGCGGAGAAGAAAGCTACCCGATTATGCGGGCCATACGGAGAAAGGGAGCACAAGAAAAAGATGGTCCAGCTTGGCAACTCCCCTAGGAAAAACCGTGCCTTGGATTGCATGGGTATCCCCTATTCGGAGACCTCCACCGGCTCCTAAAGCGTCCAAAACCAAGGCCGGAGACAGCGCTGACGAGCCGGAGGCCAGTGCGCCGAGCGGCTCGGTTTTGGGTGCCCCCAGGCAGGTACCTATTCGGCGCGCTCCTCCTTCCGCGCCAATTCGAGCGACTACAACGGCTGCAGCCGAGAAAAGAAAGCGCGCGCAGCAAAACCGAGAGCGCCCGGAACCAGAGGCCCGCGACGTTCAGGTATGCCGTGAAATGGCTGGACGATTGTGGACTAAGCCACTGAAACGCAGCGCTAAGTTCTCATTGGATTTTCTGGGGGTCCCGGATCCGCTGCATGCCGAAATGGTAGAGCGAGAGATGATTTGCGCATTAGGGCACAGGTGTTGAATTTAATTCTTGGTTGTTAGTGGCGTGACAATTTCGGCCTCTTCTTTTGCGGGCGATATCGGCGGTTCCAGCTCAATGGCCGAACGCGCAAGAAGATTGCGGACCCATGCCGCCTGCCTCCGAAAGCACAGCCGACACTGAGCTCTCTTGGCGTCAGCTTGAAGAGGCCGGCCGACACTTCCGGGGGCATTTTTGAAATGAAAAGACACAAGGCCGCCGGTGCATCTGCGGCCGCTATAGCGCCTGCTCCCAGGCCGGCGCCTTCAACGGCCGAAACAGCTCGAACCCATTCGGACCAGAACCCTAATCTGGTCAGGAAGACTGGTAAGTCCCGATTTCACCGCGAACTGAGTCGCATGACCCCCGAAACCGCTGTGTGTGCTCTGTTTGGCCATGGCAGCTCTCCTTAGAGCGAGCCCCGGACGAATGCGAGCACATGCGCGTGTATTCGGGTGCTCATCTCCCGAAGACACGAGCCCGGACCGTGAAAGGACTTACCAACTTGCTCGTGCTCTAGGGGCGGCTTCGGACGCCCGCTTAATCGCGGGGGTGGACTGCCGCGCAAGCGGCTTGCTGCCGGGCGCGGCAGGTGTCGCATTCGCGGATCAATGTAGCACCTCCTTTTCCGCCACCACTACCGAGAGGGTTCTAACCCAGTGGATCGGCTGGAGCTGCTTTCGGCCATCAACTTCCACGCCATTTCTGTAAGTCAACTACCTTACATATTCGGTCTGGTTTCCCTTTCGAGCTGCTGAAATCTCATTCGATGTCGCTTTTGCAGCAATCTGTCATAAGCGCTGCGCTTGCCAAGCAAGACTGCGCCGCGGTCGCCTTCGTTGAGTCTAAGCTCACCGAAAGCGAAGCCAAGGTGCGCAGGCTAAAGGACGAATTGGTTCAAGTTCGCGCCGAACTTGATCGGGAGAAAGCGGCGCGTGAGAGTGCCAAAAATGATGCCCGCACCGCCCGGACCGAGCGCAACACGCAGAATGAGCTGCAGAAGCCGCCGCCGCGCCACGGCTCAATGAACTCGGCCAGTCGCCGCCATATTCGCGCGCTGGTTTCCGGAGTTGGCGACGAAGTGGAGGAACCCGTCATTGGGGAGAATACGTCCGTTTCGACTTCACCCGATTCCTCAAGACCGGGCTTACTGCTTTGGAGGGCCAGATGGAGCTTGGGCGCTGATGGGCAGCCCTCGAGACCCTTCGTGCCATGTGCAAGGCGCTGAAGGACGCTGGCTGTCCACATGCGGGAACGCTGCCGGCTCCAGACGACATTGACCGCTTCTGGGTACCGGATGGGGACGCGCACGAGACCGCGGTGAAGTTTTTTAGCAGCTTCTGGGGCTCCGGCGGTCGCAACCTGAGTTTGCTGCGCGCGGCGTTGAGCGTGGCGGAGGTGAGTGCATGAAAACCGCCGAATATGCTTGCTTTTTGACATGTCCGGTTAGGCATCCTGCGGTTGATTTGACCGCTTTCGTGCTTATTTGCTTTAGGGGGACGAGGCGGAGGAGGCCGTTATCCGTGACCGGGTTATGGCCTATATCAGAGCCAGGGACGAGCGCGAGGCGGCCGCAGCAGCCTAGCACTCCTCGTCCAATGTCTTTGCGATCCCCGGAGATGATTCCAGCGCCTGGAACTGCTGCGCAGGGCAATCCGGAGGCCGCCGTCAACTCCTCCGCGGCCGTGCCCACCGAAGCAGGCGCGCCCCGATTGATCGGCCCAAGAACGAAAGAGCGGCGATGTTTGAACTTGTGTTTTGCTTTTCAAGAACTTTGACATGTTTGGCCGCGTGGCCGTGAATGTGGCCCTGCGTGGCCGGGGTTCTGGGAACCCTTGAACAGTTTAAGTACTCTTTGTGGCTTAATGCCATATGCTCCCGTTGTTTTGGTATTTGTTTGCTTTACTACATTTTCACGTTGTCATTTCTACCGGGGCGATATTGTCTTACCCTTCGAAAGTGGCTGGAAAAAGGCGCTTCCGACCAAAGAGGTTTTAGTACTCTTCTGGGGTTTACTTAGCTTTAGGACGCCGTCCCCGAATTAGAGCGGCGGGGTGCGTATTCGGGGAAAGTTCTGCCGAGACCACCGGGGATACGTGGAGACTTAGCGCTCCGCTCCCCGAATTTGAGGTGTTTTAGGGCGCATTCGGACATTTTTGAGTGTCTTACGGCGCCGCGTTCCCCGAATTTGAGCGTGGAGGACGCATTCGGGCAAATTTCTCGCTAAGCCCTCCCTGCGTCGCGTGAAGTGTTAGAGCGCCGCCCCGAATTTGAGCGGTGGAGGGCGTATTCGGGAAATTTTTCGCTAAGCTCTCCGGCGTTGTGTGGAGTCTTAGAGCGCCGCCCCGAATTTGAGCCGTGGAGGGCGTATTCGGAAAATTTTTTGCTAAGCCCTCCCGGCGTTGTGTGGAGACTTAGAGCGCCGCCCCCGAATTTGAGCGGGGGCGTATTCGGGAAAATTTTTTGCTAAGCCCTCCCGGCGTTGTGTGGAGACTTAGAGCGCCGCCCCCGAATTTGAGCGGAGGGGGCGTATTCGGGAAAATTTTTGCTAAGCCCTCCGGCGTTGTGTGGAGTCTTAGAGCGCCGCCCCCGAATTTGAGCGTTGGAGGGCGTATTCGGGAAATTTTTCGCTAATCCCTCCAAAGCATTTGTTTTCATATAGGGTTTGACATGGTTGTTACGAAATGCATATGCGCCCGCACTGTTGCCCGAATGGAACTCGTATGGCCCTATTGGCTGGAACTGGATGAGTCCTATCTCAAAGTGGTAGGACTCAGCTTCCGACACCCTAATAGGCGCGCCTATGCCCTTTCTCGTTTACAGGCGGGTAGAACACTAGACCACATCCGTTGACCAGATCCCAGGACACATGTTTGCCCCTAGCTTGCTGTGGGCTGAGGTCCCGAATGTGGACTAGTCGCCGTGCAGGAGCTGGAATTTGTAGCCATTCTCGGGAATAGGGAGGCGCGCGATTCTGCGCATCTCTGCTATTGCGCGCTTGCTGCTTTTGCTTAGGCAGTCAATTCGACCCTGGCTGCGCCTAACCTCTCCGAGTTCACAACCGAAACGGGAGGACTAGTACTGACTCCCCTCCTGACTCCTCCCGAGTTGAACCTGGCTGTGCCTATTTGCTCGCGCTCACAACCGAAACGGGAGGACGAGTGCGGGCTCCTTTCCCCGACTCCTCTCATTTCTACTAACCTTAGCTTTGGAGCGAGATGAGTTTGTTTTGCCGGACATGGTTTTGCGTTATGGGGGATGTTATGTATATATAATACTGCTGGTGTCATAGCGCCGTGAAGCACCTTTTTACGCCATAACGCCGTCGTACACCTGTTAGGTGAGTTATAATTTTACCCCGTCTTGGAGGCTGAATTACTAGGTTATATAATCTGGTTCAAGCTCTTGGTTTTTGTCATGGCTGCAAAGATTTTAGTTTTACCACCCGAATGCCCTGCTTATTTCTTGCTGGAATGGGAGGTTTTGGGATTTGTGGCGTTGTCAGACCAAATGCCGCATTCGCTACCCAGCCCTCACTGGCCGCATTGGGTGGATGCTTTCGGCCCTTTTGCCTGCTGTGTATGCCGTATTCGGGTGGAGCACGCTCGATAATGGTGCAGTACAGCGCTCCTTTCGAGAGTCCGAGGGACCCTAGTTGCGCGCATTCTCGAGGCATTGCTCGATATAGAGGGTGTATTGTTCTTGATTGTGATATTAATCACCGCAAGCTCCTTCAAAGTGTAATTACACCGCCGTAATATGATGAATAAGAAGCTTTGCGTTATCATTGCCTTCGGGTCTTTATCCCCGAAGCTACTTTGACCTGAGGCGTTGTTTTGCACTCATTTGGCTTGTTGCCAATTTCGCGATACTTCAGCGGTTTTTGCCGAGTTCGCTGCGGCGTTTTGTTTCACGCATTTGGGTTGTTTGACGCATTCGTGATGCTTCAGCGTTTTCTTTGAGATTGCTAGCCGTTTTTGGCTTTTGGTTGCTTGCAACCCGACAAAAACTTCTCCGAATAGGGCGCGACATATATGGCATCGACTTTTTCGGATTGGAGAAAACGTTACGCATCCACATTTTAGGGGAAACGTGAATTGAAAAGCATTAAACGGGGTACATAGGGACGCCTCATTAAAAAACCTCGCACCTCCGAAAAGGCTTCCCCTGCGAGGAAAAAGAGCGCGCCCCCGAATTGTGTTTCTGAGAATTAAGAAAAGAAAATTACAACCCCTGTGGGGCAATTTCACGGGTAAAAACGGCGTAGGTTGTCGGCGTTCCAGGTGTGGGCCGGACTCGTGCCGTCCTCCTTCACCGGCGTGTAGACTCCTTCTTTTACCATTCTCGCGACGATGTATGGCCCGTACCACGGCGATTGCAATTTGCCTTGCTTGTCCGGGTTGCCGAATAAGGACCATATCTCCCGGGTTGATGACCGCCTCGTACTTTTTATCTCTCCAAGTCTTTGTTTCGATGGTATCTCGTCGAGGTTCTCCGCCGCTTGTAGCCTTAGCGAGTCAACTGCTTCAAGCTGAGAGTATCGCTGTTCTGGCGTAGTGGCCATGATTTCGGTTCGGAAAGATCCGAGCCGCACCTCTTCCGGGGTAATGGCTTCCTCCCCGAATAGGAGTCTAAAAGGCGTGAAACCAGTTGCGCGCGACTTGGATATATTGTGCCCCCAAACCGTAGCTGTTAACTCTTGGGCCCATCTACCTTTCTTTTCGGTGTTTTCGAGGGTCTTTGATATGGTAGTGAATATATCACCGTTGACCCGCTCCACGCGCCATTCGATTCTCGGGTGATTTTGAAGCAAACGTCGTTTGATCCCTAGGTCTTCACAGAAAGTTCTGAACTTGGTGCTGTCAAACTGCTTCCCGTTGTCCACCGTTATGTAGGATGGAACCCCGAATCTGCAGATGATTCTCTGCCACACGAAGCTGACTAAAGTGCCAGATGATATTGTTGCCAACGCTTTAGCTTCAACCCATTTGGTGAAGTATTCCAATGCCACGGCAGTGAATTTCAAATTTCCATGCACCGGCGGGAGTGGTCCGACTATGTCGATGCCCCATCTCTGCAGCGGCCAAGTTGGACATATCGGGGAGGTTAGATTTCTTTGGGGCCCTCGGTATTTTGCGAACTTCTAACAGCCCCGCACGATTTCACCGGCCGCTTTGCGTCCTCGATAGCGGTTGGCCAATAAAAGCCTTGTCTCATTGCTCTGTGAGCGATTTCATGCGGACCTCGGTGAGCCCCGCAAGTTCCCGAATGTATATCGTTCAAAAGCTGGACCCCCTCATTCTGGCTGATGCACTTCAGTAGTGGCACTACAACTCCCTCCTTGTACAGATTCTCTCCGATTATGGAGTATTGCTTGGTTCTGGACTCCATCCTCTGCTGTTGCTTCCTGTCTCCGGGCTCATAAGTTCCAGAGATGAATGCCCATATCGGTGCCCTCCAGTCGTCACTCGCGATAGCGTGAATTACTGCCGGTCGTTCCTCCTCCGTCTGCACCGTTGCGGCTGTCAAGACTTGGTAGAAAACATCGGCGGGCGGGGAGTGTTCTCGGGGCTGCGGCTTTTGCCGCGCGCGTCGCCTCGTGTTGTCCGCCCTTGGGATGTATTGCGAGTGAAACCAAGGAAATATTTCTCCATTCTCCGAACGGCTTCCAAATACCGGCTAGAGCCGGTTCCTTTCTTGTGTATTCCTTTCGGATGTGTCCCACAACTACTTGCGAATCAGATTTGATGACGCATCTGCGGATTCCTAGCGCTCGGAGTTTCCTGAGGCCTAGTAGAACTGCCTCGTATTCGTTTGTGTTGTTGGTGGTGCGATACGTAATCTTGCGGCGTATCGCGGCTTTGGGCCGGTTGGGGGTGTCAATACCGCGGATATGCCCGCTCCCGCCGAACACCATGCTCCATCGGTGCACCTTGTCCATTACGGTTCCTCGAAGCTAAGAGTAGTGTTATCCCCGCAAGGGGTCCAATCTGCGATGAAGTCCGCTAGGACTGCGATTTGATGGCCGATCGTGCTCGAAGTCTATGACATATTCATTCGGCTCGGCCGCCCACTTGCCTATCCACCCAACCGCCTGCGTTTCCGAACGGGGCATCTAGGGGCCGAGCGGACAAGACCCGAATGTGGTGAGCACGAAAATAGTGCTTGAGCTTCCGCGACGCCATGACTACCGCATATGCGATTTTTTCCGGCTCGGAGTAGTTTGCCTTCACGGATGTCAACGCCTCGATACAAAGTAGATTGGGAACCGCCGTAACTTCCCTCGTTCTCTTTTTCTTCCTCTAGGACCGCGCTCACGGCGGCGTGGGATCTTTGCTACGTATAGTAACAGGGTCGCATCTGGCGATGGGCTTGATAACGTTGTGGCCTTTGACAGGTAAGCTTTTACGTCCTCGAATGCTTGCTGCTGATCCGGGCCCCATCCGAAACCTTCTGAATTTTTTAGGATTCGGAAGAACGGAAGTCCCCGCTCCGCGCTTCTGGATATGAACCTCCCTAGAGCGGCAATCCTGCCAGTGAGCTTCTGCACCTGCTTCTTAGTCTCGGGCGGTCTCATGTTTACAATAGCGGCAATCGTGTCGGGGTTAGCTTCTATGCCTGCGCGATACCGAGACATCCCAACATCTTGCCCTTGCTAACCCCGAATATGCATTTTTCCGGGTTTAGATTGAGGCCGCTTGCTCAAAGGTTCACAAAAGTTTGCTTTAGATCCTCGATGTGTGTGCTTTTTTATCGCTCTTTACCACTATATCGTCCACGTATGCGACTAGGTTCTTCCTCTTTTTCTCGCTCCCTAAAGACCTCGTCTCTGTCATTCGGGAGAAAGTAGGGCCGGCGTTGCGCAGTCCCTCGGGCATGCGCTTGTCGCAAAAGGTCCCCGGGAGTGATGAAACTTGTTTTCTCTTGATCCTCTTCGTTCAGCCATATCTGATGATACCTAGAGAAACAATCCAGTAAACTTAACGGCTCGCAACCCGACGCGATATCGACCGGCTTGTCGATCCGCGGTAGTGGATATGGGTCTTTAGGGCAATGCTTGTTTAGATCGTGAAATCCACGCACATGCGCCATTTGCCGCTTTTCTTCTTGACCATTACCACATTGGCTAGCCATTCCGGATACTTTGACCGGCTCGATCACATCGCGTCCAAGAGCCTTTGCACTTCTGCGCCGCGTCTGCTCTTTCGGATGACATCTTCCTCAACTTTTGCTTCCTTGGCTTTTTGTTTTGCCGACGTTGAGGCTGTCTTTGTGCCAATCCCCGTCAACCCCCTTGAGGTCTTTAGTGGTCCACGCGAATACGTCCTTGTTCTCAGCCAGAAATGCTAGCAGCTCCGAAGCGTCTTGTTCTGACAGACTTGCCCCGATATGCACGCACTGATCCGGGCGGTTTGCCGATAAAGGCGCTCTTCTCGTGCCCTCGTCTGGCTCTGCTCTCCGCTCTTTCCGCTCTGGGGCTTCATTAACATCCTCTTTCCTTGCAGGCTTTTTTACCTCGTGCACCATGCTGTAACCCGGTATAGGTTTGCCATCTATCTTTCTGGCCGTGATTTGATCGCCATGCACCGTGATTACCCCGAAAGGGGAAGGCAGCTTCATGCAGAGGTAGCTCTGTTTGATTATGATGTCAAACCTGTTTATGATTCCTCTTCCGAAGATTGCCGTATATGGGTATTCCATTTGTACCACATCGAACGATATCTCTTCCGCCCGCACTTTCTCTCCTTCGCTAAACGCTACAGTGAGTGCCTTCTTTCCAAGTGCATCTATTTTCTTTCCACCAAAACCGAATAGGGCATTGCCCGCCTTTGATCGAGCGATCGCTGTCAAGTTTCATGCGTCGTACGCTTTGGTGAACAAGATGTCCGCCGAACTCCGTTGTCAACGAGAATGTTGTGCAAGGTGTACCCGCCTACGAAAGCGGTTGCAACGAAAGCGTCATAGTGCGGGTAATCCGGATCGATTATCTTCTTCCGTGAAGGTAATGGGCTGAAGCTTCCACGCGGCCCGAGTCGCCGGAGCGGCCGATGATACCGCCAACACGCGCCTCGATATTCTCTTCGCGTTCTCTTGCCGTCGTGCTCTATATTGGAACCTCCAATGATGGCGTATATGTGCCCGTTGGATGGCATCACATTCGCGGGTGCTACGGTGTGTACGATCTCGCAACTCCTTGGAAGTTTCCGCTTTGGCCGGGCCGCAATTTCTTTGTCTATTCTCGGTAGGCGCGAGGAAGACACGGCCGATACTAGCATCGGATGCGCAATCATCGGCCGCCGGGTATTGCCGGTACTGCATGCTTGGCGACCCCCCAATGTGCCCGGACATGTGGGGCGAGGTACGGATTCCCCGGCTGCCCGACCGGAAAGGCCATTTGAAGAGGGAAAGCGTAGTGTTGTGACGGTGTCGTATGAAATACGTGCTTTGTGGGTTCGGATCTCCCTAAGCATCGTCTCTTTCCTTCGCTCCTTGGCCTCGCTGCGTGTATTTGCAATCTCTCGGTAAAGTGACCTTTGTTTTCGCCGCATACGCAACAGTATGGCGTCTTCGGGGCGCCACCATTGCGCCCCCGTCCGCGTCCGCCTCTGTTTCCCCGTCCTCCCCGGTCGCGACCTCCGCCTCGGTTTTCGTGAGACCGGGCGTCGTCCGCTTCGGGGTGCACGGGTCGGCGGCTCTTCCGGAGGTTGTTGACGTAGCCTTGATTGGGCCCCCACCTCCGCGGTCCGCTGGTTCTGTTTTGGGGTGTTTTGCTTGAGGCTATTCCTAGAGACCTTGCGCTTCTGCAAGTCTTCTTCTGATATGGCGAACTTTCGCATTTCATCAAACAACTGTTTCACAGTTTTGGGTACCTCTCTGGTTAACACTTCTGCGCATGGCCCGATCTTGAGGCCTCTGATGGCCGAAGCAATGACCGTTTCGTCGGACACATTCGGTACTTGTGCCCGCGTCTGTATGATGCGTTCCGTGTACTTGGCCATTGGCTCATCGTCCGGTTGATGCAAGGTGAGCAAGTCCATAATGGTTTTCTTGTCGGCCCGAAGGCCCCGAAACGTTGCCAACGGCTCCTCTTTCGCTGTCTCCATGACCGGATGGACAAGGGCCGCAACGACATGAACCAGTCGTGCGCCACATCTTGCATGGCCAAAATCAAAGTTTTGGCTAACAAGGCTTCGTTGCCACCGCCGAATATATTGCAGCCTCATAGCTTGATATGAACCTTCTTGGATTAGATTTGCCGTTGAAATGCGGGATCTTGGGCTTGTATCCGGGTGGCCATGGGTATTTCTGCAGTTCTGGGGACAACGGGGATGCCATGTCAACCGAGTCCGGTACCCCCTTGCCCGAGGCTGATCCCAAATACCTGACTTCACTTTCGGTTTCGGCCCTTGCGCCGAGTGCCTGAATCTCCCGCTGTAACCTTTCTGCCTCCCTGGCTGCTTGTTCGACCGCCACTTGAGTTGCTGATATTCTGTTTCTTGCTTCGATGTCTCCCTGTAGCTGGTCCCGATACGCTTTTAGTTCTTCAATTCTTGAAGTGTGCTCATCCAAGCATCTTTAGGAGCTTGGAATTCTCGTAGCATCAACTCGTCCATCACATTCGGGGCTTCGGGCTCCGGTTCGACCTCGCGCGTCATCTGCAGCCACTTCAGCGGCGACAACCCCTCTATTTGGTTGATCCCGCGCTCCGGCCGGCCCGACCCGAATGCGTTGTCCTCGATGGCGCATCCGCTGTCGAAGAGCCGGAATCGGCGGAGGAACCGCCGATCCCGATGCGGTGAGCTCGGTGTGTGGCGGATCCAAGCCGTTGCGGTTGAAGGAACAGCTTCTTCCACGGATGGCATTGGCTTCCTGATAGCTGAACCTCGGCTTTTCCCTTTGGTGGCATGACAAGTCCGTGCGCCAACCACGGTGGCGCCAATGTTGTTTCGGCCCTTTGGGGTCGCACCCCCTGAAGGACCAAAACAGGAGATAATGGAAACGTAGAACTACAAAACGAAACGAACAACACGAACCTTATATTCCTTGTGCTCCGGCTAAAACGCACGGAGTCCAGAAGTCCCTTACAATGTCCCCTGAGGGGTCTATTTATAGGAAGTCGTACTGCATTTTGTACAAGAATGCCCCTGGCAACCCTAATTTCAACGTACAGGAGCGGCCGACACGGGGCAGACAAGTAAATGGCCCGAGGGCCCACATTTGTCGGTTAACCACCGACCGGGACACATCCGGGCTCTCCTTCCTGCTCCGCCACCGAATGCGTCCAGTCTCAAGCCGAATGCGCGCCTTCCCGCGCTTTCGGGGTTTCCGCCCGGCGCTGACGCCGGATGCGCGCCTTCTCGCGCTATCGGGGCTTCCGCCTGGCGCGGACGCCGGATGCGCACCTTCTCGCGCTATCGGGGCTTCCGCCTGGCGCGGACGCCGGATGCGCGCCGTCCCGCGCTATCGGGGCTTCCGCCTGGCGCGGGCGCCGGATGCGCGCCGTCCCTGCGCTATCGGCCGTACCTGCGCACATTAAACACATGAGGCGTATACGATTAGGGGGGACGGGGTGGCCAATTCCACTCCTGCCCCCAACAAGAGGCTAGAGGTGTCAAAATGCCTTAACCATGGTGTACGGGCATGCTTGACTCAGTGCCAGGAGCCATAGGATGCGTTGGAACTGACCGTGCGGCAGCATGGTCGTGTGTGCAAATATGGCAGTTTTGGAGCCATGGAGCCAAGGTTAAGGGCCGTTCAGGCTCTCGAGCGATGGCAAACGCTATGGTAGAGAGGCCAGGGGTGTCAAAATGCCTTAACCATGGCGTACGGGCATGCTTGACTCAGTGCCGAGAGCCATAGGATGCGTTGGAACCGACCGTGCAGCAGCATGGTCGTGTGTGCAAATATGGCAGTTTTGCAGCCGTGGAGCTGTGGTTAAGGGCCCTTCAGGCTCTCGGGTGATGAAAAACTCTATGGTGGAGAGGTGAGAGGCATCAAAATGGCTTAACCATGGCGTACGGGCGTGCTTGACCCGGTGCCGAGAGCCGTAGGATGCACAGGATCCGGCCGTGCGGCAGCACAGTCGTGTGTGCAATTATGGATGTTCTGGAGTCGTGGAGCTATAGTTAAGGGCCGTTCGGGCTCTCGGGTGATGACAAATATTGTGGTGGTGAGGCCAGTGGCGTCAAAACGCCTTAACCATGGCATACGGTCGTGCTTGACCTAGTGTCGAGAGCTATAGGACATGCAGGAACTGGCTGTGCGGTAGCATAGTGTGTGTGCAAATATGGCAGTTCTAGAGCTGTGGAGCCATGGTTAAGGGCCATTCGGGTTCTCGGGTGGTAATAAACGCTGTGGTGGAGAGGCCAAAGGTGTTAAAACGCCTTAACCATGGTGCATGGGCGTGCTTGACTTGGTGCGAGGAGCCGTAGGACGCATAGGAACCGGCCGTGCGGCGGCAAGAAAGTCGTGTGTGCAAATATGGCGGTTCGGAGCCGTGGAGCCGAGGTTAAGGGCCGTTCGGGCTCTCGAGCGACGACAAACGCTATGGTAGAGAGGCCAGAGGTGTCAAAATGCCTTAACCATGGCGTACGGGCTTGCTTGACTCGGTCCGGGAGCCATAGGACGCGTTGGAACCGACCATGCGGCGGCATGGTCGTGTGTGCAAATGTGGCGGTTTTACCGCCGTGGAGCCATGGTTAAGGGCCCTTCGGGCTCTCGGGTGATGGAAAACTCTATGGTGGAGAGGTGAGAGGCATCAAAATGGCTTAACCATGGCGTACGGGCGTGCTTGACCCGGTGCCGAGAGCCGTAGGATGCACAGGATCCGACCGTGCGCCAGCACAGTCGTGTGTGCAATTATGGATGTTATGGAGTCATGGAGCTATAGTTAAGGGCCGTTCGGGCTCTCGGGTGATGACAAACATTGTGGTGGTGGGGCCAGAGGTGTCAAAACGCCTTAACCATGGCATATGGTCGTGCTTGACCTAGTGTCGAGAGCTATAGGACACGTAGGAACCGGGTTGTGCGGTAGCATAGTCGTGTGTGCAAATATGGCAATTCTAGAGCGGTGGAGCCATGGTTAAGGGCCATTCGGGTTCTTGGGTGGCAACAAATGCTGTGGTGGAGAGGCCAAAGGTGTCAAAATGCCTTAACCATAGTGCATGGGCGTGCTTGACTTGGTGCGAGGAGCCGTAGGATGCGCAGGAACCGGCCGTGCGGCAAAGTCGTGTGTGCAAATATGGCGGTTACGGAGCCGTGGAGCCGAGGTTAAGTGCCGTTCGGGCTCTCGAGTGATGACAAACGCTATGGTAGAGAGGCCGAGAGGTGTCAAAATGCCTTAACCATGGTGTACGGGCATGCTTGACTCGAGCCGGGAGCCATAAAATGCGTTGGAACCGACCATGCGGCGGCATGGTCGTGTGTGCAAATATGGCAGTTTTGGAGCCGTGGAGGCATGGTTAAGGGCCCTTCGGGCTCTCGGGTGATGGAAAACTCTATGGTGGAGAGGTGAGAGGCATCAAAATGGCTTAACCATGGCATACGGGTGTGCTTGACCGGTGCCGAGAGCCATAGGATGCACGGGATCCGGCCGTGCGCGGCACGACAGTCGTGTGTGCAATTATGGATGTTCTAGAGTCGTGGAGCTATAGTTAAGGGCCGTTCGGGCTCTGGGTGATGACAAACATTGTGGTGGTGGGGCCGGAGGCATCAAAACGCCTTAACCATGGCATACGGTCATGCTTGACCTAGTGTCGAGAGCTATAGGACACGCAGGAACCGGCGTGCGGTAGCATATTCGTGTGTGCAAATATGGCGGTTCTAGAGCGGTGGAGCCATGGTTGGAGCCATGGTTAAGGGCCATTCGGGTTCTTAGGCGGCAACAAATGCTTGTGGTGGAGAGGCTAGAGGTGTCAAAATGCCTTAACCATGGCGTACGGGCATGCTTTGGCGTACGGGCATGCTTGACTCGGGAGCCATAGGATGCGTTGGAACCGACCGTGTGGCGGCATGGTCGTGTGTGCAAATATGGCGGTTCTGAGCCGTGGAGCCAAGGTTAAGGGCCGTTCGGGCTCTCGAGCGATGGCAAATGCTATGGTAGAGAGGCCGAGGTTTCAAAATGCCTTAACCATGGCGTACGGGCATGCTTGACTCAGTGCCGAGAGCCATAGGATGCGTTGGAACCGACCGTGCGGCAGCATGGTCGTGTGTGCAAATATGGTAGTTTTGCGGCCCGTGGTGGCTGTGGTTAAGGGCCCTTCGGGCTCTCGGGTGATGAAAAACTCTATGGTGGAGAGGTGAGAGGCATCAAAATGGCTTAACCATGGCGTACGGGCGTGCTTGACCCGGTGCGAGAGCCGTAGGATGCCGGGATCCGGCGTGCGGCAAAGCACGGTCGTGTGTGCAATTATGGATGTTATGGAGTCGTGGAGCTATAGTTAAGGGCCGTTCGGGCTCTCGGGTGATGACAAATATTGTGGTGGTGAGGCCGAGGCGTCAAAATGCCTTAACCATGGCATACGGTCGTGCTTGACCTAGTGTCGAGAGCTATAGGACATGCGGAACCGGGCCGTGCGGTAGCATAGTCGTGTGTGCAAATATGGCAGTTCTAGAGCTGTGGAGCCATGGTTAAGGGCCATTCGGGTTCTCGGGCGATAATAAATGCTGTGGTGGAGAGGCCAAAGGTGTTAAAACGCCTTAACCATGGTGCATGGGCGTGCTTGACTTGGTGCGAGGAGCCGTAGGACGCATAGGAACCGGCCGTGCGGCGGCAAGTCGTGTGTGCAAATATGGCGGTTCGGAGCCGTGGAGCCGAGGTTAAGGGCCGTTCGGGCTCTTGAGTGATGGAAAACTCTATGGTAGAGAGGAGAGAGGCATCAAAATGGCTTAACCATGGCGTACGGGCGTGCTTGACCCGGTGCCGGGAGCCATAGGACGCGTTGGAACCGACCATGCGGCAGCATGGTCGTGTGTGCAAATGTGGCAGTTTTACTGCCGTGGAGCCATGGTTAAGGGCCCTTCGGGCTCTCGGGTGATGGAAAACTCTATGGTGGAGAGGTGAGAGGCATCAAAATGGCTTAACCATGGCGTACGGGTGTGCTTGAACCGGTGCCGAGAGCCGTAGGATGCACAGGATCCGGCCGTGCGCCAGCACAGTCGTGTGTGCAATTATGGATGTTCTAGAGTCGTGGAGCTATAGTTAAGGGCCGTTCGGGCTCTCAGGTGATGACAAACATTGTGGTGGTGGGGCCAGAGGTGTCAAAACGCCTTAACCATGGCATACGGTCGTGCTTGACCTAGTGTCGAGAGCTATAGGACACGTAGGAACCGGCTGTGCGGTAGCATAGTCGTGTGTGCAAATATGGCAGTTCTAGAGTGGTGGAGCCATGGTTAAGGGCCATTCGGGTTCTTGGGCGGCAACAAATGCTGTGGTCAAGAGGCCAGCGGTGTCAAAACGCCTTAACCATAGTGCATGGGCGTGCTTGACTTGGTGCGAGGAGCCGTAGGATGCGCAGGAACCGGCCGTGCGGCAGCAAAGTCGTGTGTGCAAATATGGCAGTTCTGGAGCCGTGGAGCCGAGGTTAAGTGCCGTTCAGGCTCTTGAGTGATGGCAAACGCTATGGTAGAGAGGCCAGAGGTGTCAAAATGCCTTAACCATGGCGTACAGGCATGCTTGACTCAGAGCCGGGAGCCATAAAATGCGTTGGAACCGACCGTGCGGCAAAGCATGGTGAGTGTGCAAATATGGCGGTTTTGGAGCCGTGGAGGCATGGTTAAGGGCCCTTCAGGCTCTCAGGTGATGGAAAACTCTATGGTGGAGAGGTGAGAGGCATCAAAATGGCTTAACCATGGCGTACGGGCGTGCTTGACCCGGTGCCGAGAGCCATAGGATGCACAGGATCCGACTGTGCGGTAGCACAGTCGTGTGTGCAAATATGGATGTTCTGGAGTCGTGGAGCTGTAGTTAAGGGCCGTTCGGGCTCTCGGGTGATGACAAACATTGTGGTGGAGAGGCCAGAGGCATCAAAACGCCTTAACCATGGCATACGGTCATGCTTGACCTAGTGTCAAGAGCTGTAGGACACGCACGAACCATTTGTGCGGTAGCATATTCGTGTGTGCAAATATGGCGGTTCTAGAGCTGTGGAGCCATGGTTAAGGGCCATTCGGGTTCTCGGCGGCAACAAACGCTGTGGTGGAGAGGCTAGAGGTGTCAAAATGCCTTAACCATGGCGTACGGGCATGCTTGACTCGGTGCCGGGAGCCATAGGATGCGTTGGAACCGACCGTGTGGCGGCATGGTCGTGTGTGCAAATATGGCGGTTCGGAGCCGTGGAGCCAAGGTTAAGGGCCGTTCAGGCTCTCGAGCGATGGGAAACGCTATGGTAGAGAGGCCAGAGGTGTCAAAATGCCTTAACCATGGCGTACGGGCATGCTTGACTCAGTGCCGAGAGCCATAGGATGCGTTGGAACCGGCCGTGCGGCGGCATGGTCGTGTGTGCAAATATGGCGGTTTTGCGGCCGTGGAGCGTGGTTAAGGGCCCTTCAGGCTCTCGGGTGATGAAAAACTCTATGGTGGAGAGGTGAGAGGCATCAAAATGGCTTAACCATGGCGTACGGGCGTGCTTGACCCGGTGCCGAGAACCGTAGGATGCACGGGATCCGGGCGTGCGGCGGCACGGTCGTGTGTGCAATTATGGATGTTCGGAGTCGTGGAGCTATAGTTAAGGGCCGTTCGGGCTCTCGGGTGATGACAAATATTGTGGTGGTAAGGCCAGAGGCGTCAAAACGCCTTAACCATGGCATACAGTCGTGCTTGACCTAGTGTCGAGAGCTATAGGACATGCAGGAACTGGCTGTGCGGTAGCATAGTCGTGTGTGCAAATATGGCAGTTCTAGGGCTGTGGAGCCATGGTTAAGGGCCATTCGGGTTCTCGGGCGGTAATAAACGCTGTGGTGGAGAGGCCAAAGGTGTTAAAATGCCTTAACCATGGTGCATGGGCGTGCTTGACTTGGTGCGAGGAGCCGTAGGAAGCATAGGAACCGGCCGTGCGGCAGCAAAGTCGTGTGTGCAAATATGGCAGTTCTGGAGCCGTGGAGCCGAGGTTAAGGGCCGTTCAGGCTCTCGAGCGATGACAAACGCTATGGTAGAGAGGCCGAGAGGTGTCAAAATGCCTTAACCATGGCGTACGGGCTTGCTTGACTCGGTCCGGGAGCCATAGGACGCGTTGGAACCGACCATGCGGCAAAGCATGGTCGTGTGTGCAAATGTGGCGGTTGTCGTGGAGCCATGGTTAAGGGCCCTTCGGGCTCTCGGGTGATGGAAAACTCTATGGTGGAGAGGTGAGAGGCATCAAAATGGCTTAACCATGGCGTACGGGTGTGCTTGAACCGGTGCGGAGAGCCATAGGATGCACGGGGATCCGGCCGTGCGCCGGCACGGTCGTGTGTGCAATTATGGATGTTTTGGAGTCGTGGAGCTATAGTTAAGGGCCGTTCGGGCTCTCGGGTGATGACAAACATTGTGGTGGTGGGGCCGGAGGTGTCAAAACGCCTTAACCATGGCATACGGTCGTGCTTGACCTAGTGTCGAGGACACGTAGGAACCGGGCCGTGCGGTAGCATAGTCGTGTGTGCAAATATGGCAGTTCTAGAGCGGTGGAGCCATGGTTAAGGGCCATTCGGGTTCTTGGGTGGCAACAAATGCTGTGGCCGAGAGGCCAGTGGTGTCAAAACGCCTTAACCATAGTGCATGGGCGTGCTTGACTTGGTGCGAGGAGCCGTAGGATGCGCAGGAACCGGCAGTGCGGCAGCAAAGTCGTGTGTGCAAATATGGCAGTTCTGGAGCCGTGGAGCCGAGGTTAACTGCCGTTCAGGCTCTCGAATGATGGCAAACACTATGGTAGAGAGGCCAGAGGTGTCAAAATGCCTTAACCATGGCGTACAGGCATGCTTGACTCGGAGCCGGGAGCCATAAAATGCGTTGGAACCGACCGTGCGGCAGCATGGTCGGGTGTGCAAATATGGCAGTTTTGGAGCCGTGGAGGCATGGTTAAGGGCCCTTCAGGCTCTCAGGTGATGGAAAACTCTATGGTGGAGAGGTGAGAGGCATCAAAATGGCTTAACCATGGCGTACGGGCGTGCTTGACCCGGTGCCGAGAGCCATAGGATGCACAGGATCCGACCGTGCGGCAGCACAGTCGTGTGTGCAATTATGGATGTTCCGGAGTCGTGGAGCTGTAGTTAAGGGCCGTTCAGGCTCTCGGGTGATGACAAACATTGTGGTGGTGAGGCCAGAGGCATCAAAATGCCTTAACCATGGCATACGGTCATGCTTGACCTAGTGTCAAGAGCTGTAGGACACGCACGAACGGGCTGTGCGGTAGCATATTCGTGTGTGCAAATATGGCAGTTCTAGAGCTGTGGAGCCATGGTTAAGGGCCATTCGGGTTCTCGGCGGCAACAAATGCTGTGGTGGAGAGGCTAGAGGTGTCAAAATGCCTTAACCATGGCGTACGGGCATGCTTGACTCAGTGCCGGGAGCCATAGGATGCGTTGGAACCGACCGTGCGGCAGCATGGTCGTGTGTGCAAATATGGCGGTTCGGAGCCGTGGAGCCAAGGTTAAGGGCCGTTCGGGCTCTCGAGCGATGGCAAACGCTATGGTAGAGAGGCCGGAGGTGTCAAAATGCCTTAACCATGGCGTACGGGCATGCTTGACTCGGTCCGAGAGCCATAGGATGCGTTGGAACCGACCGTGCGGCGGCATGGTCGTGTGTGCAAATATGGCGTTTTGCGGCCGTGGAGCTGTGGTTAAGGGCCCTTCGGGCTCTCGGGTGATGAAAAACTCTATGGTGGAGAGGTGAGAGGCATCAAAATGGCTTAACCATGGCGTACGGGCGTGCTTGACCCGGTGCCGAGAGCCGTAGGATGCACGGGATCCGGCTATGCGCGGCACGGTCGTGTGTGCAATTATGGATGTTCTGGAGTCGTGGAGCTATAGTTAAGGGCCGTTCGGGCTCTCGGGTGATGACAAATATTGTGGTGGTGAGGCCAGAGGCGTCAAAATGCCTTAACCATGGCATACGGTCGTGCTTGACCTAGTGTCGAGAGCTGTAGGACACGTAGGAACCGGCTGTGCGGTAGCATAGTCGTGTGCAAATATGGCAGTTCTAGAGCGGTGGAGCCATGGTTAAGGGCCATTCGGGTTCTTGGGCAGTAATAAACGCTGTGGTGGAGAGGCCAAAGGTGTTAAAACGCCTTAACCATGGTGCATGGGCGTGCTTGACTTGGTGCGAGGAGCCGTAGGACGCATAGGAACCGGCCGTGCGGCAGCAAAGTCGTGTGTGCAAATATGGCAGTTCTGGAGCCGTGGAGCCGAGGTTAAGGGCCGTTCAGGCTCTCGAGCGACGACAAACGCTATGGTAGAGAGGCCAGAGGTGTCAAAATGCCTTAACCATGGTGTACGGGCTTGCTTGACTCAGTGCCGGGAGCCATAGGACGCGTTGGAACCGACCATGCGGCAGCATGGTCGTGTGTGCAAATGTGGCGGTTTCTTGCCGTGGAGCCATGGTTAAGGGCCCTTCGGGCTCTCGGGTGATGGAAAACTCTATGGTGGAGAGGTGAGAGGCATCAAAATGGCTTAACCATGGCGTACGGTGTGCTTGAACCGGTGCCGAGAGCCGTAGGATGCACGGGATCCGGCCGTGCGCGGCACAGTCGTGTGTGCAATTATGGATGTTACGGAGTCGTGGAGCTATAGTTAAGGGCCGTTCGGGCTCTCGGGTGATGACAAACATTGTGGTGGTGGGGCCGGAGGTGTCAAAACGCCTTAACCATGGCATACGGTCATGCTTGACCTAGTGTCGAGGCTGTAGGACACGTAGGAACCGGCTGTGCGGTAGCATAGTCGTGTGTGCAAATATGGCAGTTCTAGAGCGGTGGAGCCATGGTTAAGGGCCATTCGGGTTCTTGGGCGGCAACAAATGCTGTGGTCGAGAGGCTAGCGGTGTCAAAACGCCTTAACCATAGTGCATGGGCGTGCTTGACTTGGTGCGAGGAGCCGTAGGATGCGCAGGAACCGGCCGTGCGGCAGCAAAGTCGTGTGTGCAAATATGGCAGTTCTGGAGCCATGGAGCCGAGGTTAAGTGCCGTTCAGGCTCTCGAGTGACGGCAAATGCTATGGTAGAGAGGCCAGAGGTGTCAAAATGCCTTAACCATGGCGTACAGGCATGCTTGACTCAGAGCCGGGAGCCATAAAATGCGTTGGAACCGACCGTGCGGCAAAGCATGGTCGAGTGTGCAAATATGGCGTTTGGAGACGTGGAGGCATGGTTAAGGGCCCTTCGGGCTCTCGGGTGATGGAAAACTCTATGGTGGAGAGGTGAGAGGCATCAAAATGGCTTAACCATGGCGTACGGGCGTGCTTGACCCGGTGCCGAGAGCCATAGGATGCACGGGGATCCGGCCGTGCGGCAGCACGGTCGTGTGTGCAATTATGGATGTTCTGGAGTCGTGGAGCTGTAGTTAAGGGCCGTTCGGGCTCTCGGGTGATGACAAACATTGTGGTGGTGAGGCCGAGGCATCAAAATGCCTTAACCATGGCATACGGTCATGCTTGACCTAGTGTCAAGAGAGCTATAGGACACGAACGAACCGTTGTGCGGTAGCATATTGTGTGTGCAAATATGGCGGTTCTAGAGCCGTGGAGCCATGGTTAAGGGCCATTCGGGTTCTCGAGGCGGCAACAAACGCTGTGGTGGAGAGGCTAGAGGTGTCAAAATGCCTTAACCATGGCGTACGGGCATGCTTGACTCGGTGCCGGGAGCCATAGGATGCGTTGGAACCGGCCGTGCGGCGGCATGGTCGTGTGTGCAAATATGGCGGTTACGGAGCCGTGGAGCCAAGGTTAAGGGCCGTTCGGGCTCTCGAGCGATGGCAAACGCTATGGTAGAGAGGCTAGAGGTGTCAAAATGCCTTAACCATGGCCTACGGGCATGCTTGACTCAAGGCGAGAGCCATAGGATGCGTTGGAACCGGCCGTGCGGCAGCATGGTCGTGTGTGCAAATATGGCGGTTTTGCGGCCGTGGAGGCATGGTTAAGGGCCCTTCGGGCTCTCGGGTGATGAAAAACTCTATGGTGGAGAGGTGAGAGGCATCAAAATGGCTTAACCATGGCGTACGGGCGTGCTTGACCCGGTGCCGAGAGCCGTAGGATGCACGGGATCCGGGCTGTGCGGCAAAGCACGGTCGTGTGTGCAATTATGGATGTTACGGAGTCGTGGAGCTATAGTTAAGGGCCGTTCGGGCTCTTGGGTGATGACAAATATTGTGGTGGTGAGGCCGAGGCGTCAAAATGCCTTAACCATGGCATACGGTCATGCTTGACCTAGTGTCGAGAGCTATAGGACATGCAGGAACCGGCTGTGCGGTAGCATAGTCGTGTGTGCAAATATGGCAGTTCTAGAGCTGTGGAGCCATGGTTAAGGGCCATTCGGGTTCTGGGCGTTAATAAACACTGTGGTGGAGAGGCCAAAGGTGTTAAAATGCCTTAACCATGGTGCATGGGCGTGCTTGACTTGGTGCGAGGAGCCGTAGGACGCATAGGAACCGGCCGTGCGGCGGCAAAGTCGTGTGTGCAAATATGGCGGTTCGGAGCCGTGGAGCCGAGGTTAAGGGCCATTCGGGCTCTCGAGCGACGACAAACGCTATGGTAGGGAGGCCGAGAGGTGTCAAAATGCCTTAACCATGGCGTACGGGCTTGCTTGACTCTCGTGCGGGAGCCATGGATGCGTTGGAACCGACCATGCGGCGGCATGGTCGTGTGTGCAAATGTGGCGGTTTTGCCGTGGAGCCATGGTTAAGGGCCCTTCGGGCTCTCGGGTGATGGAAAACTCTATGGTGGAGAGGTGAGAGGCATCAAAATGGCTTAACCATGGCGTACGGGTGTGCTTGAACCGGTGCCGAGAGCCGTAGGATGCACGGGGATCCGGCCGTGCGCCGGCAAGTCGTGTGTGCAATTATGGATGTTCTGGAGTCGTGGAGCTATAGTTAAGGGCCGTTCGGGCTCTCGGGTGATGACAAACATTGTGGTGGTGGGGCCAAAGGTGTCAAAATGCCTTAACCATGGCATACGGTCGTGCTTGACCTAGTGTCGAGAGCTATAGGACACTAGGAACCGGCTGTGCGGTAGCATAGTCGTGTGTGCAAATATGGCAGTTCTAGAGTGGTGGAGCCATGGTTAAGGGCCATTCGGGTTCTTGGGCGGCAACAAATGCTGTGGTCGAGAGGCCAGCGGTGTCAAAACGCCTTAACCATAGTGCATGGGCGTGCTTGACTTGGTGCGAGGAGCCGTAGGATGCGCAGGAACCGGCCGTGCGGCAGCAAAGTCGTGTGTGCAAATATGGCAGTTCTGGAGCCGTGGAGCCGAGGTTAAGTGTCGTTCAGGCTCTCGAGTGACGGCAAACGCTATGGTAGAGAGGCCAGAGGTGTCAAAATGCCTTAACCATGGTGTACGGGCATGCTTGACTCGTAGCCGGGAGCCATAAAATGCGTTGGAACCGACCGTGCGGCAGCATGGTCGAGTGTGCAAATATGGCGGTTTTGGAGCCGTGGAGGCATGGTTAAGGGCCCTTCGGGCTCTCGGGTGATGGAAAACTCTATGGTGGAGAGGTGAGAGGCATCAAAATGGCTTAACCATGGCGTACGGGCGTGCTTGACCCGGTGCCGAGAGCCATAGGATGCACGGGATCCGGCCGTGCGGCGGCACGGTCGTGTGTGCAATTATGGATGTTCGGAGTCGTGGAGCTGTAGTTAAGGGCCGTTCGGGCTCTCGGGTGATGACAAACATTGTGGTGGTGAGGCCGGAGGCATCAAAATGCCTTAACCATGGCATACGGTCATGCTTGACCTAGTGTCAAGAGCTGTAGGACACGCACGAACCGGCCGTGCGGTAGCATATTCGTGTGTGCAAATATGGCAGTTCTAGAGCTGTGGAGCCATGGTTAAGGGCCATTCGGGTTCTCGGGCGGCAACAAACGCTGTGGTGGAGAGGCCAGAGGTGTCAAAATGCCTTAACCATGGCGTACGGGCATGCTTGACTCGGTGCCGGGAGCCATAGGATGCGTTGGAACCGACCATGCGGCAGCATGGTCGTGTGTGCAAATATGGCGGTTCGGAGCCGTGGAGCCAAGGTTAAGGGCCGTTCGGGCTCTCGAGCGATGGCAAACGCTATGGTAGAGAGGCCGAGAGGTGTCAAAATGCCTTAACCATGGCGTACGGGCATGCTTGACTCGGTGCCGAGAGCCATAGGATGCGTTGGAACCGACCGTGCGGCAGCATGGTCGTGTGTGCAAATATGGCGTTTTGCGGCCGTGGAGCTGTGGTTAAGGGCCCTTCGGGCTCTCGGGTGATGAAAACTCTATGGTGGAGAGGTAAGAGGCATCAAAATGGCTTAACCATGGCGTACGGGTGTGCTTGACCCGGTGCCGAGAGCCGTAGGATGCACGGGATCCGGCCGTGCGGCGGCACGTCGTGTGTGCAATTATGGATGTTACGGATTCGTGGAGCTATAGTTAAGGGCCGTTCGGGCTCTCGGGTGATGACAAATATTGTGGTGGTGAGGCCGAGGCGTCAAAATGCCTTAACCATGGCATACGGTCGTGCTTGACCTAGTGTCGAGAGCTATAGGACATGCGAGAACGGGCGTGCGGTAGCATAGTCGTGTGTGCAAATATGGCGGTTCTAGAGCGGTGGAGCCATGGTTAAGGGCCATTCGGGTTCTCGGGTGGTAATAAACGCTGTGGTGGAGAGGCCAAAGGTGTTAAAACGCCTTAACCATGGTGCATGGGCGTGCTTGACTTGGTGCGAGGAGCCGTAGGACGCATAGGAACCGGCCGTGCGGCGGCAAAGTCGTGTGTGCAAATATGGCGGTTCGGGAGCCGTGGAGCCGAGGTTAAGGGCCGTTCGGGCTCTCGAGCGACGACAAAATGCTATGGTAGAGAGGCAAGAGGTGTCAAAATGCCTTAACCATGGCGTACGGGCTTGCTTGACTCTGTGCCGGGAGCCATAGGACGCGTTGGAACCGACCATGCGGCGGCATGGTCGTGTGTGCAAATGTGGTAGTTTTTGCGCCGTGGAGCCATGGTTAAGGGCCCTTCGGGCTCTCGGGTGATGGAAAACTCTATGGTGGAGAGGTGAGAGGCATCAAAATGGCTTAACCATGGCGTACGGGTGTGCTTGAACCGGTGCCGAGAGCCGTAGGATGCACGGGGATCCGGCCGTGCGCCGGCACGAGTCGTGTGTGCAATTATGGATGTTCTGGAGTCGTGGAGCTATAGTTAAGGGCCGTTCGGGCTCTCGGGTGATGACAAACATTGTGGTGGTGGGGCCAGAGGTGTCAAAATGCCTTAACCATGGCATACGGTCGTGCTTGACCTAGTGTCGAGAGCTATAGGACACGTAGGAACCGGCTGTGCGGTAGCATAGTCGTGTGTGCAAATATGGCAGTTCTAGAGCGGTGGAGCCATGGTTAAGGGCCATTCGGGTTCTTGGGCGGCAACAAATGCTGTGGTCGAGAGGCCAGCGGTGTCAAAACGCCTTAACCATAGTGCATGGGCGTGCTTGACTTGGTGCGAGGAGCCGTATGATGCGCAGGAACCGGCCGTGCGGCAGCAAAGTCGTGTGTGCAAATATGGCAGTTCTGGAGCCGTGGAGCCAAGGTTAAGTGCCGTTCAGGCTCTCGAGTGACGGCAAACGCTATGGTAGAGAGGCCAGAGGTGTCAAAATGCCTTAACCATGGCGTACAGGCATGCTTGACTCAGAGCCGGGAGCCATAAAATGCGTTGGAACCGACCGTGCGGCAGCATGGTTGAGTGTGCAAATATGGCAGTTTTGGAGCCGTGGAGGCATGGTTAAGGGCCCTTCAGGCTCTCGGGTGATGGAAAACTCTATGGTGGAGAGGTGAGAGGCATCAAAATGGCTTAACCATGGCGTACGGGCGTGCTTGACCCGGTGCCGAGAGCCGTAGGATGCACAGGATCCGACTGTGCGGCAGCACAGTCGTGTGTGCAATTATGGATGTTCTGGAGTCGTGGAGTTGTAGTTAAGGGCCGTTCGGGCTCTTGGGTGATGACAAATATTGTGGTGGTGAGGCCGGAGGCATCAAAATGCCTTAACCATGGCATACGGTCATGCTTGACCTAGTGTCAAGAGCTGTAGGACACGCACGAACCATTTGTGCGGTAGCATATTCGTGTGTGCAAATATGGTAGTTCTAGAGCTGTGGAGCCATGGTTAAGGGCCATTCAGGTTCTCAGGCGGCAACAAACGCTGTGGTGGAGAGGCTAGAGGTGTCAAAATGCCTTAACCATGGCGTATGGGCATGCTTGACTCGGTGCCAGGAGCCATAGGATGCGTTGGAACTGACCGTGCGGCAGCATGGTCGTGTGTGCAAATATGGCTGTTCTGGAGCCGTGGAGCCAAGGTTAAGGGCCGTTCAGGCTCTCGAGCGATGGCAAACACTATGGTAGAGAGGCCAGAGGTGTCAAAATGCCTTAACCATGGCGTACGGGCATGCTTGACTCGGTGCCGAGAGCCATAGGATGCGTTGGAACCGGACCGTGCGGCAGCATGGTCGTGTGTGCAAATATGGCGGTTTTGCGGTCGTGGAGCGTGGTTAAGGGCCCTTCGGGCTCTCGGGTGATGAAAAACTCTATGGTGGAGAGGTGAGAGGCATCAAAATGGCTTAACCATGGCGTACGGGCGTGCTTGACCCGGTGCCGAGAGCCGTAGGATGCACGGGATCCGGCTGTGCGGCAGCACAGTCGTGTGTGCAATTATGGATGTTCGGATTCGTGGAGCTATAGTTAAGGGCCGTTCGGGCTCTCGGGATGATGACAAATATTGTGGTGGTGAGGCCCGAGGCGTCAAAATGCCTTAACCATGGCATACGGTCGTGCTTGACCTAGTGTCGAGAGCTATAGGACATGCGAACCGGCCGTGCGGTAGCATAGTCGTGTGTGCAAATATGGCGGTTCTAGAGTTTGTGGAGCCATGGTTAAGGGCCATTCGGGTTCTTGGGTGGTAATAAACGCTGTGGTGGAGAGGCCAAAGGTGTTAAAATGCCTTAACCATGGTGCATGGGCGTGCTTGACTTGGTGCGAGGAGCCGTAGGACGCATAGGAACCGGCCGTGCGGCAAAGCAAAAGTCGTGTGTGCAAATATGGCGGTTCGGAGCCGTGGAGCCGAGGTTAAGGGCCATTCGGGCTCTCGAGCGACGACAAATGCTATGGTAGAGAGGCCGAGAGGTGTCAAAATGCCTTAACCATGGCGTACGGGCTTGCTTGACTCGGTCCGGGAGCCATAGGGCGCGTTGGAACCGACCATGCGGCGGCATGGTCGTGTGTGCAAATGTGGCGGTTTACTGACGTGGAGCCATGGTTAAGGGCCCTTCAGGCTCTCGGGTGATGGAAAACTCTATGGTGGAGAGGTGAGAGGCATCAAAATGGCTTAACCATGGCGTACGGGTGTGCTTGAACCGGTGCCGAGAGCCGTAGGATGCACGGGATCCGGCCGTGCGCCGGCTGCAGTCGTGTGTGCAATTATGGATGTTCGGAGTCGTGGAGCTATAGTTAAGGGCCGTTCGGGCTCTCGGGTGATGACAAACATTGTGGTGGTGGGCCCGAGGTGTCAAAATGCCTTAACCATGGCATACGGTCGTGCTTGACCTAGTGTCGAGAGCTATAGGACACGTAGGAACCGGGCGTGCGGTAGCATAGTCGTGTGTGCAAATATGGCAGTTCTAGAGCGGTGGAGCCATGGTTAAGGGCCATTCGGGTTCTTGGGCAGCAACAAATGCTGTGGTCGAGAGGCCAGAGGTGTCAAAAATGCCTTAACCATAGTGCATGGGCATGCTTGACTTGGTGCGAGGAGCCGTAGGATGCGCGAGGAACCGGCCGTGCGGCGGCAAAGTCGTGTGTGCAAATATGGCGGTTCACGGAGCCGTGGAGCCAAGGTTAAGTGCCGTTCGGGCTCTCGAGTGACGGCAAACGCTATGGTAGAGAGGCCGGAGGTGTCAAAATGCCTTAACCATGGCGTACGGGCATGCTTGACTCGGAGCCGGGAGCCATAAAATGCGTTGGAACCGACCGTGCGGCAAGCATGGTCGAGTGTGCAAATATGGCGGTTTTGGAGCCGTGGAGGCATGGTTAAGGGCCCTTCGGGCTCTCGGGTGATGGAAAACTCTATGGTGGAGAGGTGAGAGGCATCAAAATGGCTTAACCATGGCGTACGGGCGTGCTTGACCCGGTGCCGAGAGCCATAGGATGCACGGGGATCCGGCCGTGCGGCGGCACGGTCGTGTGTGCAATTATGGATGTTGCGGAGGTCGTGGAGCTATAGTTAAGGGCCGTTCGGGCTCTGGGTGATGACAAACATTGTGGTGGTGAGGCCGGAGGCATCAAAATGCCTTAACCATGGCATACGGTCATGCTTGACCTAGTGTCAAGAGCATAGGACACGCACGAACCGGCCATTTGTGCGGTAGCATATTCGTGTGTGCAAATATGGCGGTTCTAGAGCGTGGAGCCATGGTTAAGGGCCATTCGGGTTCTCGAGGCGGCAACAAATGCTGTGGTGGAGAGGCTAGAGGTGTCAAAATGCCTTAACCATGGCGTACGGGCATGCTTGACTCGGTGCCGGGAGCCATAGGATGGGTTGGAACCGGCCGTGCGGCAAAGCATGGTCGTGTGTGCAAATATGGCGGTTTTGGAGCGTGGAGCCAAGGTTAAGGGCCGTTCGGGCTCTCGAGCGATGGCAAACACTATGGTAGAGAGGCCGAGAGGTGTCAAAATGCCTTAACCATGGCGTACGGGCATGCTTGACTCGGTCCGAGAGCCATAGGATGCGTTGGAACCGGCCGTGCGGCGGCATGGTCGTGTGTGCAAATATGGCAGTTTTGCGGCCGTGGAGGCTGTGGTTAAGGGCCCTTCGGGCTCTCGGGTGATGAAAAACTCTATGGTGGAGAGGTGAGAGGCATCAAAATGGCTTAACCATGGCGTACGGGTGTGCTTGACCCGGTGCCGAGAGCCGTAGGATGCACGGGATCCGGGCGTGCGGCGGCATAGTCGTGTGTGCAATTATGGATGTTACGGAGTCGTGGAGCTATAGTTAAGGGCCGTTCGGGCTCTCGGATGATGACAAATATTGTGGTGGTGAGGCCAGAGGCGTCAAAATGCCTTAACCATGGCATACGGTCGTGCTTGACCTAGTGTCGAGAGCTATAGGACATGCAGGAACTGGCTGTGTGGTAGCATAGTCGTGTGTGCAAATATGGCAGTTCTAGAGCTGTGGAGCCATGGTTAAGGGCCATTCGGGTTCTTGGGTGGTAATAAACGCTGTGGTGGAGAGGCCAAAGGTGTTAAAATGCCTTAACCATGGTGCATGGGCATGCTTGACTTGGTGCGAGGAGCCGTAGGACGCATAGGAACCGGCCGTGCGGCAGCAAAGTCGTGTGTGCAAATATGGCAGTTCTGGAGCCGTGGAGCCGAGGTTAAGGGCCATTCAGGCTCTCGAGCGACGACAAACGCTATGGTAGAGAGGCCAGAGGTGTCAAAATGCCTTAACCATGGCATACGGGCTTGCTTGACTCGGTGCCGGGAGCCATAGGATGCGTTGGAACCGACCATGCGGCGGCATGGTCGTGTGTGCAAATGTGGCGGTTTTTGCGCCGTGGAGCCATGGTTAAGGGCCCTTCGGGCTCTCGGGTGATGGAAAACTCTATGGTGGAGAGGTGAGAGGCATCAAAATGGCTTAACCATGGCGTACGGGTGTGCTTGAACCGGTGCCGAGAGCCGTAGGATGCACGGGGATCCGGCCGTGCGCCAGCACAGTCGTGTGTGCAATTATGGATGTTATGGAGTCGTGGAGCTATAGTTAAGGGCCGTTCGGGCTCTCGGGTGATGACAAACATTGTGGTGGTGGGGCCAGAGGTGTCAAAATGCCTTAACCATGGCATACGGTCGTGCTTGACCTAGTGTCGAGAGCTATAGGACATGTAGGAACCGGCTGTGCGGTAGCATAGTCGTGTGTGCAAATATGGCAGTTCTAGAGCGGTGGAGCCATGGTTAAGGGCCATTCGGGTTCTTGGGCAGCAACAAATGCGTGGTCGAGAGGCCAGCGGTGTCAAAATGCCTTAACCATAGTGCATGGGCGTGCTTGACTTGGTGCGAGGAGCCGTAGGATGCGCGAGGAACCGGCCGTGCGGCGGCAAAGTCGTGTGTGCAAATATGGCGGTTCGGAGTCGTGGAGCCAAGGTTAAGTGCCGTTCGGGCTCTCGAGTGACGGCAAACGCTATGGTAGAGAGGCCAGAGGTGTCAAAATGCCTTAACCATGGCGTACGGGCATGCTTGACTCGAGCGGGAGCCATAAAATGCGTTGGAACCGGCCGTGCGGCGGCATGGTTGAGTGTGCAAATATGGCGGTTTTGGAGCCGTGGAGGCATGGTTAAGGGCCCTTCGGGCTCTCGGGTGATGGAAAACTCTATGGTGGAGAGGTGAGAGGCATCAAAATGGCTTAACCATGGCGTACGGGCGTGCTTGACCCGGTGCGAGAGCCATAGGATGCACGGGGATCCGGCCGTGCGGCAAAGCATAGTCGTGTGTGCAATTATGGATGTTACGGAGTCGTGGAGCTTGTAGTTAAGGGCCGTTCGGGCTCTTGGGTGATGACAAACATTGTGGTGGTGAGGCCGGAGGCATCAAAATGCCTTAACCATGGCATACGGTCATGCTTGACCTAGTGTCAAGAGCTGTAGGACACGCACGAACCGGCGTGCGGTAGCATATTCGTGTGTGCAAATATGGCGGTTCTAGAGCTGTGGAGCCATGGTTAAGGGCCATTCGGGTTCTCGGCGGCAACAAATGCTGTGGTGGAGAGGCTAGAGGTGTCAAAATGCCTTAACCATGGCGTACGGGCATGCTTGACTCGGTGCCGGGAGCCATAGGATGCGTTGGAACCGGCCGTGCGGCGGCATGGTCGTGTGTGCAAATATGGCGGTTCGGGAGCCGTGGAGCCAAGGTTAAGGGCCGTTCGGGCTCTCGAGCGATGGCAAACACTATGGTAGAGAGGCCGGAGGTGTCAAAATGCCTTAACCATGGCGTACGGGCATGCTTGACTCGTCGAGAGCCATAGGATGCGTTGGAACCGACCGTGCGGCGGCATGGTCGTGTGTGCAAATATGGCAGTTTTGCAGCCGTGGAGGCTGTGGTTAAGGGCCCTTCGGGCTCTCGGGTGATGAAAAACTCTATGGTGGAGAGGTGAGAGGCATCAAAATGGCTTAACCATGGCGTACGGGTGTGCTTGACCCGGTGCCGAGAGCCGTAGGATGCACGGGATCCGGTTGTGCGGCAGCACGGTCGTGTGTGCAATTATGGATGTTCTCGGGATTCGTGGAGCTATAGTTAAGGGCCGTTCGGGCTCTCGGATGATGACAAATATTGTGGTGGTGAGGCCGGGCGTCAAAATGCCTTAACCATGGCATACGGTCGTGCTTGACCTAGTGTCGAGAGCTATAGGACATGTAGGAACTGGCTGTGTGGTAGCATAGTCGTGTGTGCAAATATGGCGGTTCTAGAGCTGTGGAGCCATGGTTAAGGGCCATTCGGGTTCTGGGTGGTAATAAATGCTGTGGTGGAGAGGCCAAAGGTGTTAAAATGCCTTAACCATGGTGCATGGGCGTGCTTGACTTGGTGCGAGGAGCCGTAGGACGCATAGGAACCGGCCGTGCGGCGGCAAAGTCGTGTGTGCAAATATGGCGGTTCGGAGCCGTGGAGCCGAGGTTAAGGGCCATTCGGGCTCTCGAGCGATGACAAATGCTATGGTAGAGAGGCCGGAGGTGTCAAAATGCCTTAACCATGGCGTACGGGCTTGCTTGACTCAGTCTTGCGGGAGCCATAGGACGCGTTGGAACCGACCATGCGGCGGCATGGTCGTGTGTGCAAATGTGGCGGTTTTACTACCGTGGAGCCATGGTTAAGGGCACTTCGGGCTCTCGGGTGATGGAAAACTCTATGGTGGAGAGGTGAGAGGCATCAAAATGGCTTAACCATGGCGTACGGGTGTGCTTGAACCGGTGCCGAGAGCCGTAGGATGCACGGGATCCGGCCGTGCGCCGGCACGTCGTGTGTGCAATTATGGATGTTATGGAGTCATGGAGCTATAGTTAAGGGCCGTTCGGGCTCTTGGGTGATGACAAACATTGTGGTGGTGGGGCCAGAGGTGTCAAAACGCCTTAACCATGGCATACGGTCGTGCTTGATCTAGTGTCGAGAGCTGTAGGACACGTAGGAACCGGCTGTGCGGTAGCATAGTCGCGTGTGCAAATATGGCAGTTCTAGAGCGGTGGAGCCATGGTTAAGGGCCATTTGGGTTCTTGGGCGGCAACAAATGCTGTGGTCGAGAGGCCAGCGGTGTCAAAATGCCTTAACCATAGTGCATGGGCGTGCTTGACTTGGTGCGAGGAGCCGTAGGATAGGATGCGTGTGTGCGCGGTTCGGGAGCCGTGGAGCCAAGGTTAAGTGCCGTCGGCGAGTGACGGCAAACGCTATGGTAGAAGTCGTGTGTGCAAATATGGAGCCGGGAGCCATAAAATGCGGAGCCGTGGAGCCGAGGTTAAGTTTTGCCGTGGAGGCTCTCGAGTGACGGCAAACGCTATGGTAGAGAGGTCAGAGGTGTCAAAATGCCTTAACCATGGCGTACAGGCATGCTTGACTCAGAGCCGGGAGCCATAAATGCATTGGATCCGACCGTGCGGCAGCACGGTCGTGTGTGCAATTATGGATGTTCTGGAGTCGTGGAGCTGTAGTTAAGGGCCGTTCGGGCTCTCAGGTGATGACAAACATTGTGGTGGTGAGGCCAGAGGCATCAAAACGCCTTAACCATGGCATACGGTCATGCTTGACCTAGTGTCAAGAGCTGTAGGACACGCACGAACCGGGCGTGCGGTAGCATATTCGTGTGTGCAAATATGGCGGTTCTAGAGCTGTGGAGCCATGGTTAAGGGCCATTCGGGTTCTCGAGGTGGCAACAAACGCTGTGGTGGAGAGGCTAGAGGTGTCAAAATGCCTTAACCATGGCGTATGGGCATGCTTGACTCTGTGCCGGGAGCCATAGGATGCGTTGGAACCGACCGTGCGGCAGCATGGTCGTGTGTGCAAATATGGCTGTTCTGGAGCCGTGGAGCCAAGGTTAAGGGCCGTTCAGGCTCTCGAGTGATGGCAAACGCTATGGTAGAGAGGCCAGAGGTGTCAAAATGCCTTAACCATGGCGTACGGGCATGCTTGACTTAGTGCCGAGAGCCATAGGATGCGTTGGAACCGGCCGTGCGGCGGCATGGTCGTGTGTGCAAATATGGCGTTTTGCGGCCGTGGAGTTGTGGTTAAGGGCCCTTCGGGCTCTCGGGTGATGGAAAACTCTATGGTGGAGAGGTGAGAGGCATCAAAATGGCTTAACCATGGCGTACGGGTGTGCTTGACCCGGTGCCGAGAGCCGTAGGATGCACGGGATCCGGGCGTGCGGCAAAAGCACGGTCGTGTGTGCAATTATGGATGTTCTGGAGTCGTGGAGCTATAGTTAAGGGCCGTTCGGGCTCTCGGGTGATGACAAATATTGTGGTGGTGAGGCCAGAGGCGTCAAAATGCCTTAACCATGGCATACGGTCGTGCTTGACCTAGTGTCGAGAGCTATAGGACATGCAGGAACTGGCTGTGTGGTAGCATAGTCGTGTGTGCAAATATGGCAGTTCTAGAGCTGTGGAGCCATGGTTAAGGGCCATTCGGGTTCTCGGGCGGTAATAAACGCTGTGGTGGAGAGGCCAAAGGTGTTAAAATGCCTTAACCATGGTGCATGGGCGTGCTTGACTTGGTGCGAGGAGCCGTAGGACGCATAGGAACCGGCCGTGCGGCAGCAAAGTCGTGTGTGCAAATATGGCAGTTCTGGAGCCGTGGAGCCGAGGTTAAGGGCCGTTCGGGCTCTTCGAGCGATGACAAACGCTATGGTAGAGAGGCCAGAGGTGTCAAAATGCCTTAACCATGGCGTACGGGCTTGCTTGACTCGGTCGGGAGCCATAGGACGCGTTGGAACCGACCATGCGGCAAAGCATGGTCGTGTGTGCAAATGTGGCGGTTTTTGCCGTGGAGCCATGGTTAAGGGCACTTCGGGCTCTCGGGTGATGGAAAACTCTATGGTGGAGAGGTGAGAGGCATCAAAATGGCTTAACCATGGCGTACGGGTGTGCTTGAACCGGTGCCGAGAGCCGTAGGATGCACGGGGATCCGGTCGTGCGCCGGCACGGTCGTGTGTGCAATTATGGATGTTCTGGAGTCGTGGAGCTATAGTTATGGGCCGTTCGGGCTCTCGGGTGATGACAAACATTGTGGTGGTGGGGCCAGAGGTGTCAAAATGCCTTAACCATGGCATACGGTCGTGCTTGACCTAGTGTCGAGAGCTATAGGACACGTAGGAACCGGGCCGTGCGGTAGCATAGTCGCGTGTGCAAATATGGCGGTTCTAGAGCGGTGGAGCCATGGTTAAGGGCCATTCGGGTTCTTGGGCGGCAACAAATGCTGTGGTCGAGAGGCCGGCGGTGTCAAAATGCCTTAACCATAGTGCATGGGCGTGCTTGACTTGGTGCGAGGAGCCGTAGGATGCGCATAGGAACCGGCCGTGCGGCAGAAAAGTCATGTGTGCAAATATGGCGGTTACGGAGCCGTGGAGCCGAGGTTAAGTGCCGTTCGGGCTCTCGAGTGACGGCAAACACTATGGTAGAGAGTCCGAGAGGTGTCAAAATGCCTTAACCATGGCGTACGGGCATGCTTGACTCGAGTGCGGGAGCCATAAAATGCATTGGATCCGCCGCCATGGTTGCGGCTCTCGGCTCTATGGTCGTGTGTGCGATTATGGATGTAGGATGCACGGGAGTCGTGCAATTATGGAGCGGAGTCGTAGTTAAGGGCCGTTCAGGCTCTTAGGTGATGACAAACATTGTGGTGGTGAGGCCAAATGCATCAAAACGCCTTAACCATGGCATACGGTCATGCTTGACCTAGTGTCAAGAGCTGTAGGACACGCACGAACCGGCTGTGCGGTAGCATATTCGTGTGTGCAAATATGGCAGTTCTAGAGCGGTGGAGCCATGGTTAAGGGCCATTCGGGTTCTCGGGCGGCAACAAACGCTGTGGTGGAGAGGCCAGAGGTGTCAAAATGCCTTAACCATGGCGTATGGGCATGCTTGACTCAGTGCCGGGAGCCATAGGATGCGTTGAACCGGCCGTGCGGCAGCATGGTCGTGTGTGCAAATATGGCAGTTCTGGAGCCGTGGAGCCAAGGTTAAGGGCCGTTCAGGCTCTCGAGCGATGGCAAACGCTATGGTAGAGAGGCCAGAGGTGTCAAAATGCCTTAACCATGGCGTACGGGCATGCTTGACTTGGTGCGAGGAGCCATAGGATGCGCAGGAACCGGCCGTGCGGCAGCAAAGTCGTGTGTGCAAATATGGCAGTTCTGGAGCCGTGGAGGCATGGTTAAGGGCCCTTCAGGCTCTCAGGTGATGGAAAACTCTATGGTGGAGAGGTGAGAGGCATCAAAATGGCTTAACCATGGCGTACGGGTGTGCTTGAACCGGTGCCGAGAGCCGTAGGATGCACGGGGATCCGGCCGTGTGCCGGCACGGTCGTGTGTGCAATTATGGATGTTCGGAGTCGTGGAGCTATAGTTAAGGGCCGTTCGGGCTCTCGGGTGATGACAAACATTGTGGTGGTGGGGCCAGAGGTGTCAAAACGCCTTAACCATGGCATACGGTCGTGCTTGACCTAGTGTCGAGAGCTGTAGGACACGTAGGAACCGGGCCGTGCGATAGCATAGACGCGTGTGCAAATATGGCGGTTCTAGAGCGGTGGAGCCATGGTTAAGGGCCATTCGGGTTCTTGGCGGCAACAAATGCTGTGGTCGAGAGGCTAGAGGTGTCAAAATGCCTTAACCATAGTGCATGGGCGTGCTTGACTTGGTGCGAGGAGCCGTAGGATGCGCAGGAACCGGCCGTGCGGCAGCAAAGTCGTGTGTGCAAATATGGCAGTTCTGGAGCCGTGGAGCCGAGGTTAAGTGCCGTTCAGGCTCTCGAGTGATGGCAAACGCTATGGTAGAGAGGCCAGAGGTGTCAAAATGCCTTAACCATGGCGTACAAGCATGCTTGACTCAGAGCCGGGAGCCATAAAATGCATTGGATCCGACCGTGCGGCAGCACAGTCGTGTGTGCAATTATGGATGTTCTGGAGTCGTGGAGCTGTAGTTAAGGGCCGTTCAGGCTCTTAGGTGATGACAAACATTGTGGTGGTGAGGCCAGAGGCATCAAAATGCCTTAATCATGGCATACGGTCATGCTTGACCTAGTGTCAAGAGCTGTAGGACACGCACGAACCGGCTGTGCGGTAGCATATTCATGTGTGCAAATATGGCAGTTCTAGAGCTGTGGAGCCATGGTTAAGGGCCATTAAGGTTCTCAGGCGGCAACAAACGCTGTGGTGGAGAGGCTAGAGGTGTCAAACTGCCTTAACCATGGCGTATGGGCATGCTTGACTCAGTGCCAGGAGCCATAGGATGCGTTGGAACTGACCGTGCGGCAGCATGGTCGTGTGTGCAAATATGGCTGTTCTGGAGCCGTGGAGCAAAGATTAAGGGCCGTTCAGGCTCTCGAGTGATGGCAAACGCTATGGTAGAGAGGCCAGAGGTGTCAAAATGCCTTAACCATGGCGTACGGGCATGCTTGACTCAGTGCCAAGAGCCATAGGATGCGTTGGAACCGACCGTGCGGCGGCATGGTCGTGTGTGCAAATATGGCGTTTTGCGGCCCGTGGAGCCGTGGTCAAGGGCCCTTCGGGCTCTCGGGTGATGGAAAACTCTATGGTGGAGAGGTGAGAGGCATCAAAATGGCTTAACCATGGCGTACGGGTGTGCTTGAACCGGTGCCAAGAGCCGTAGGATGCACGGGATCCGGCCGTGCGCCGGCACAGCAGTCGTGTGTGCAATTATGGATGTTCTCGAGTCATGGAGCTATAGTTAAGGGCCGTTCGGGCTCTCGAAAGTGATGACAAATATTGTGGTGGTGAGGCCGAGGCATCAAAATGCCTTAACCATGGCATACGGTCGTGCTTGACCTAGTGTCGAGAGCTATAGGACATGCGAGGAACCGGGCCGTGTGGTAGCATAGTCGTGTGTGCAAATATGGCAGTTCTAGAGCTGTGGAGCCATGGTTAAGGGCCATTCGGGTTCTTGGGTGGTAATAAATGCTGTGGTGGAGAGGCCAAAGGTGTTAAAATGCCTTAACCATGGTGCATGGGCGTGCTTGACTTGGTGCGAGGAGCCGTAGGACGCATAGGAACCGGCCATGCGGCAGCAAAGTCGTGTGTGCAAATATGGCAGTTCTGGAGCCGTGGAGCCGAGGTTAAGTGCCGTTCAGGCTCTCGAGTGACGGCAAACGCTATGGTAGAGAGGCCAGAGGTGTCAAAATGCCTTAACCATGGCGTACGGGCATGCTTGACTCGGGCTCCGGGAGCCATAAAATGCATTGGATCCGGCCGTGCGGCGGCACGGTCGTGTGTGCAATTATGGATGCAGGTCGTGGAGCTGTAGTTAAGGGCCGTTCGGGCTCTTAGGTGATGACAAACATTGTGGTGGTGAGGCCGGAGGCATCAAAACGCCTTAATCATGGCATACGGTCATGCTTGACCTAGTGTCAAGAGCTGTAGGACACGCACGAACCGGCTGTGCGGTAGCATATTCATGTGTGCAAATATGGCAGTTCTAGAGCTGTGGAGCCATGGTTAAGGGCCATTTAGGTTCTCAGGTGGCAACAAACGCTGTGGTGGAGAGGCTAGAGGTGTCAAACTGCCTTAACCATGGCGTATGGGCATGCTTGACTCAGTGCCAGGAGCCATAGGATGCGTTAGGCCCGGACCGTGCGGCGGCATGGTCGTGTGTGCAAATATGGCCGTTCGGGGAGCCGTGGAGCCAAGGTTAAGGGCCGTTCAGGCTCTCGAGTGATGGCAAACACTATGGTAGAGAGGCTAGAGGTGTCAAAATGCCTTAACCATGGTGTACGGGCATGCTTGACTCAGTGCCAAGAGCCATAGGATGCGTTGGAACCGACCGTGCGGCAGTATGGTCGTGTGTGCAAATATGGCAGTTTTGCAGCCGTGGAGCTGTGGTCAAGGGCCCTTCAGGCTCTCGGGTGATGGAAAACTCTATGGTGGAGAGGTGAGAGGCATCAAAATGGCTTAACCATGGCGTACGGGTGTGCTTGAACCGGTGCCAAGAGCCGTAGGATGCACAGGATCCGGCCGTGCGCCAGCACAGTCGTGTGTGCAATTATGGATGTTCTCGAGTCATGGAGCTATAGTTAAGGGCCATTCGGGCTCTCGAGTGATGACAAATATTGTGGTGGTGAGGCCAGAGGCATCAAAATGCCTTAACCATGGCATACGGTCGTGCTTGACCTAGTGTCGAGAGCTAAAGGACATGCGAGGAACCGGGCCGTGTGGTAGCATAGTCGTGTGTGCAAATATGGCGGTTCTAGAGGTGTGGAGCCATGGTTAAGGGCCATTCGGGTTCTCGGGTGGTAATAAACACCGTGGTGGAGAGGCCAAAGGTGTTAAAATGCCTTAACCATGGTGCATGGGCGTGCTTGACTTGGTGCGAGGAGCCGTAGGACGCATAGGAACCGGCCGTGCGGCAGAAAAGTCGTGTGTGCAAATATGGCAGTTCTGGAGCCGTGGAGCCGAGGTTAAGTGCCATTCAGGCTCTCGAGTGACGGCAAATGCTATGGTAGAGAGGCCATGGCGAGAGGTGTCAAAATGCCTTAACCATGGCGTACGCAAATAATGGCATGCTTGACTCGTGATGGAAAACTCGGGAGCCATAAAATGCATTGGATCCGGCCAGGGTGCGGCAGCACGGTCGTGTGTGCAATTATGGATGTTACGGAGTCGTGGAGCTGTAGTTAAGGGCGTTCGGGCTCTTAGGTGATGACAAACATTGTGGTGGTGAGGCCGGAGGCATCAAAACGCCTTAATCATGGCATACGGTCATGCTTGACCTAGTGTCAAGAGCTGAGGACACGCACGAACCGGGCCGTGCGGTAGCATATTCATGTGTGCAAATATGGCAGTTCTAGAGCCGTGGAGCCATGGTTAAGGGCCATTTAGGTTCTCGAGGCTGCAACAAACGCTGTGGTGGAGAGGCTAGAGGTGTCAAACCGCCTTAACCATGGCGTATGGGCATGCTTGACTCGGTGCCGAGGAGCCATAGGATGCGTTGGAACCGGCCGTGCGGCGGCATGGTCGTGTGTGCAAATATGGCGGTTCCGGGAGCCGTGGAGCCAAGGTTAAGGGCCGTTCAGGCTCTCAAGTGATGGCAAACACTATGGTAGAGAGGCTAGAGGTGTCAAAATGCCTTAACCATGGCGTACGGGCATGCTTGACTCAGTGCCAAGAGCCATAGGATGCGTTGGAACCGACCGTGCGGCAGCATGGTCGTGTGTGCAAATATGGCAGTTTTGCAGCCGTGGAGCTGTGGTCAAGGGCCCTTCAGGCTCTCGGGTGATGGAAAACTCTATGGTGGAGAGGTGAGAGGCATCAAAATGGCTTAACCATGGCGTACGGGTGTGCTTGAACCGGTGCCGAGAGCCGTAGGATGCACAGGATCCGGCCGTGCGCCAGCACAGTCGTGTGTGCAATTATGGATGTTCTCGAGTCATGGAGCTATAGTTAAGGGCCGTTCGGGCTCTCGAGTGATGACAAATATTGTGGTGGTGAGGCCAGAGGCATCAAAATGCCTTAACCATGGCATACGGTCGTGCTTGACCTAGTGTCGAGAGCTATAGGACATGCAGGAACTGGCTGTGTGGTAGCATAGTCGTGTGTGCAAATATGGCAGTTCTAGAGGTGTGGAGCCATGGTTAAGGGCCATTCGGGTTCTCGGGTGGTAATAAACACTGTGGTGGAGAGGCCAAAGGTGTTAAAATGCCTTAACCATGGTGCATGGGCGTGCTTGACTTGGTGCGAGGAGCCGTAGGACGCATAGGAACCGGCCGTGCGGCAAAGCAAAGTCGTGTGTGCAAATATGGCGGTTACGGAGCCGTGGAGCCGAGGTTAAGTGCCGTTCGGGCTCTCGAGTGACGGCAAACGCTATGGTAGAGAGGCCGGAGGTGTCAAAATGCCTTAACCATGGCGTACGGGCATGCTTGACTCGAGAGCGGGCGCCATAAAATGCGTTGGAACCGACCGTGCGGCGGCATGGTCGAGTGTGCAAATATGGCGGTTTTGGAGCCGTGGAGGCATGGTTAAGGGCCCTTCGGGCTCTCGGGTGATGGAAAACTCTATGGTGGAGAGGTGAGAGGCATCAAAATGGCTTAACCATGGCGTACGGGCGTGCTTGACCCGGTGCCGAGAGCCATAGGATGCACGGGATCCGGCCGTGCGGCAAGGTCGTGTGTGCAATTATGGATATTCGGAGTCGTGGAGCTGTAGTTAAGGGCCGTTCGGGCTCTCGGGTGATGACAAACATTGTGGTGGTGAGGCCAGAGGCATCAAAACACCTTAACCATAGCATACGGTCATGCTTGACCTAGTGTCAAGAGCTGTAGGACACGCACGAACCGGCCATCATGTGCGGTAGCATATTCGTGTGTGCAAATATGGCAGTTCTAGAGTTTGTGGAGCCATGGTTAAGGGCCATTCGGGTTCTCGAGGCAGCAACAAACGCTGTGGTGGAGAGGCTAGAGGTGTCAAAATGCCTTAACCATGGCGTACGGGCATGCTTGACTCGGTGCCAGGAGCCATAGGGTGCGTTGGAACCGGCCGTGCGGCGGCATGGTCGTGTGTGCAAATATGGCGGTTCAAGCCGTGGAGCCAAGGTTAAGGGCCGTTCGGGCTCTCGAGCGATGGCAAACGCTATGGTAGAGAGGTGAGGTGTCAAACGCCTTAACCATGGCGTACGGGCATGCTTGACTCGGTGCGAGAGCCATAGGATGCGTTGGAACCGACCGTGCGGCAAAGATGGTCGTGTGTGCAAATATGGCGGTTTTGCGGTCGTGGAGCTGTGGTTAAGGGCCCTTCAGGCTCTCGGGTGATGAAAACTCTATGGTGGAGAGGTGAGAGGCATCAAAATGGCTTAACCATGGCGTACGGGCGTGCTTGACCCGGTGCCGAGAGCCGTAGGATGCACAGGATCCGGCTGTGCGGCAGCACAGTCGTGTGTGCAATTATGGATGTTCTGGAGTCGTGGAGCTATAGTTAAGGGCCGTTCGGGCTCTCGGGTGATGACAAATATGGTGGTGGTGAGGCCAGAGGCATCAAAATGCCTTAACCATGGCATACTGTCATGCTTGACCTAGTGTCAAGAGCTATAGGACATGCAGGAACTGGCTGTGCGGTAGCATAGTCGTGTGTGCAAATATGGCAGTTCTAGAGCTGTGCAGTGTTGACATTTCTAACGCCACTCAGTGTTAGGTTGTCATCCCCAACATGGCGCCAAAAATGCTGGTACTAAATAATGCAACTGCTACTAGAAATAAATATGGGATCCGCAAGCGCACAGATAATACCGATGTAGCATTTTAACCAGGAGTAATCCAGGTATCGTTATTTATATTTTTACCACTTCGGGAAGGGAATGCACTGGATAATGAGTGATGAGCAATGCACATGCTGTAATGGAGAGCTTAACCTTGTCTCGTATCGATCATCTCATACGGGGTAAGTGTCACATAAAATATAGGAATGAATGATAAATGACATAAGATAAATGAGAGCATTTAGCCACATAAAATAATAGTAATAAGCCATCTCAACTTAGCACTCTAAGCTTATAACACTAGCATGGACTAGGACGATCTAGGGTATAATCCTATGTTATTCTAACTATAAGGTCAAAGCATACAATGATTAGTGCAAGAATATCTAGCAATCATGGCGGGAAAAGGTTACATCTATGCATAGTGATATTACCAGAAAAGACAAGAGACATAGCAATGACTTCAATGTAATAGGTTGTTCTACTAAGACCTACCAACGGGGATGGAATACAAAGGACTCAACGGAACCTGTCACTTCCGCGATCTACCACACGACCCGGCCAATAGGGTGTAATCGCAGATAAATACAATCTAGGCACCACGCCTACACAATATTTACCACTCACCCATCGATCTAATGAGCAAGTGCTATACGATCCTATGCATAAACATAATTCTAGTCCAACTATGCTAAACATATAATCAAAGTAAACTAAGAACAATATAATTAAGAACATAATCAAATAGAGCAAAGTCAAGTCGATATAATAGAATAGAATAAAGTACTACTCATAGTATCACGAACAATGATGAATATTACAAGAATGTAGAGGGGAATTACCAAGAACTCCGACAGATCCGGACTCCAAGCTAGGCTTGATTCCCTCTAGATCTATTCCTATGTAGCTATGCTACTAAACTATGGAGCTCTAATTGAGATGGTGGCTCTGGCTTCTCTGCGAATTCTAATGAGAGAATGAACTCTTGAATGAATTAGAATGAATTAGGGTTTCACCCGGGGCCGGGGCTCGAATATATAGCCCCCTAGGATGAACCACAGCCCTCGGATCAAACCGACCTAAATGGACGATAATTATTCATCCTCAAAGGCGGTGGAGGCAGGATCCACGAGACTCAACCTGATTGGTTGAGGTGGGGAGTCGGCCGACTCCCCCCTGGGTCGGCCGACTGGCCACCCTGCCAGGTGGGCCCCGGCTTCCAGGGTTTGCCTTCTGGAGTCTTCTAGATTATACAATTTTACCCGTTCGGTCTTTATCTCTATGTAATCATGACATGTGGGCCTCCTTTGGTTCTCTTTCCGATAACCCCCGCAAATAGACAATCACCAAAACTCGTGGAATTACGTCAGTGTAACCCCTATATCTAACAGGTGAACTCATATTAGTCCTTTCTCTTGCTGCGTTGACGGTATAAAATTGATACTTAACGACCGTCAACAAACTCCCCAAGCTTACCTTTTGCTCGTCCCGAGCAAAGATAGACTCAGTGATGGATCGGAGTTGCTACAATACTTTCACTCCTCACAAGTACACATGCGTTCAAACAAGAACTCTCCTCCGGATTAGAGTGAACTATCCCGACTCAAAACTCACTCATATTACCTTTCACCATGGGGCTTGTAACCGTCACTTGGGTCTTGAGTAGTTGAAAGATAGAACGGTCAAGTCAAGCGCCATGTTTCTCGCTCTTTGATCAACTATTATCCCGGAGTTTTTGCAAGGTTTTGAAATAAAACTCGAGTTCCTTGTATGAACCTTTCAAGTCTCTCATTTGTGGTATTTTCGGATCCTCTCTAAGGCATGAGTAGCGTATGCCTTCTCTCTTCTCTCAAGAATATGTGGTATTTGTGGAACTAAGGCATAGTGGAAAGTGCCTTCTCTCTCTCACCCTACTTTCTAATAGGCTTATGTGGAGCTCATAGGTGGGGAGACACTCAAACTCACTTGCATATATTGCATAGTTAAGACATGGATCCAATAGGAACTAAAATAATAATAAAGTCATATGTGCATGTGAATGAGGAAATGGAATGGATGAGATGATGATAGGATGATGGTGATAAGGAAATGATTACGAGGGGTACTCAAGCGGTGAACATCTACTTCTACACTCGCTCCTTTGGGGATAACATGACTCCCTTTATTCGGAAACCTTGAAACTTTCTTGAATGGAAGGACTTGGCTACTCTTTCTTTTTCTTTCTTTCTTCTTTTTTTTTTTTTTTTTTTTTTTTTTTTTTTTTTTTTAATAGAGCAACCAATCCTCCGAAAGCGAAACTTTAGCACAGGGAGTGTATAACTTGAAATGATAATGACTAGAGCTTTTATGTAGGCAAATAGAACGGCGATGATTATGTCTAGATGTTCACTCCTAGAATAGGAGTAGAACCTTTCTCGGATGATGTGAAATGAATGGCGTATGTATATGTGGATGGATGAATGGATGGATGCGTACTCCCGGTGTAGGAGCAAAGATAAGTGCGTGTCTCTAAGGTAGAGATAGCACAATATGTGGGGAATGCGTACTCCCGGGATAGGAGCAAAGATAAGTGCGTATCTCCAGGGTAGAGATAGCACAATATGTGGTGGATATGGATCTATATGTGGGTGGTACTTCGAGGAACGAAGTAGCACATAATGAATGTAGTATTTATAAAATGGGTGCGTGCTTCGAGGACCAGTAGCATAGATCAATGGATGGAGAGCACATAGTATTGACTTTATCTGCGTGACTAATTCCTTATGGGTCCACAAAGATAACCACACTCAATGCCTATAAAGTCTACACTCAAATCTACAATATGATCTATTTAAACAGATGGGTTTTCCTAATCTAGTAAGCATGAATGTATGGTTTGTGGTAGGACTTTAAACTCTCATCATAAAGGAACTCATCATGCAGGAATTTAATATTTTTTAAGATAAATTCTCGAGAACTCTAGTATCTCTAGGAACAAGATGGAGAAGCACTCAAAACCTTCCCATATCATACCCGTCAACCACCTAGACTTAGATCAAGTGTTCGCTACCCACAAGTTTCGGGTTCAAAGCAAATCTCAAATCTAAACGGTTGTGTCCAAAACTCGGGAGAGTGCAAGGTTGAAAACTAGGTACTTGAAAGGAATTACGTGCAGAGCAACTATTCATCATCTCCATGTAGAGTTTATTCTAGGGATCACTTTTAAAGACCAGTTGCAAGAGCTCTCCAAAAATAGAAAAGATAAATAAGGAAATCTTTTTGGGTTTCTATGGTTATGCATCTTTTTTAGTTGTTTTAATCAAAGCACACTCTAATAAAGCATAAATAGATAAGTTGGAAACACTTAGCTTGGTACACGGGGATGCTTTCCCCCAAGCCGGATGTTGACATAGTCTCGATGTTGCCGATGTGCACCGAAGACGTTCTAGTCCTCCAGAGTGTCGTAGATAGTTGCTGTTGGAGACAAAGATTCAATTTTCACGGGCAGCACTCCGACGGGGATTGGATGTCCTTCACTGTTAGCTCTTCATGATCCTTGATGTTAACGTGAAGCTCAAATAGACAACAAAGCTTGTGGAACCGATTAAGCGTTAGTGATAAAACCTCTAGGCCTTGGTTGTCTAGAACTTTCTTAACTTAGACTTGTTCTAACGGGATCACAAGAATTATTTTTATCTTTTTATTATTTAAGGAATGCGAGACGGGGAAATAAATATCTTTGAGAAATTATTTTTGTGCCACCACGGTGAATGACTATCCACATGGGGCTTGACGATTTTACGGATGCAAATGCACAACATCTTTATTTTCTTTTCAAATGCGGAGATAAAAGAGTAAAGATGCAACTAAGATGCAAGTAGGGAAATAAATATACTAAGGTAAAAAATATAATGCTGAAAAGTAATGCGATAAATACCAAGTTACCTCTTGGCGCGGCGTTCGGTGGTTTTAAGTCCTCCGAACGGGACTTGTCATGTTCGCTCATTTTTCAAGGGCGCATTGGCCGGCGCCTCCGATGACGTCGCCTCTTGTGTAGGAATTGATTGATTTTGCTTTTACCTTCCACACCTTCTTTGTTGGAGAGGGTGACCTTGAGGAGGAAGCTTCTTGGACCACTTGTTTCTCTTCGTTGGTAGCACCTCTTCGGGTTCTTCTATAATGTTCTTGTCTTGGTACCGGTCTTCATATCTTGACACTTCTCCCTCATAGTTAGCCCATCCATCTCGTAGTGATGTTCTTCTTGTTACGCGACGGGTACGCTGCCTTCTCCTTGTTGTTCTTCTTGGGCTCTTCGGTGATTATATAATTATTGTTGAAGTAGCGGCGTACCTTCTCGTGGGAAAGTGGAAATGGATCTCTCCCTGTCCCGATATAGATGATAGCTCGGTGGTGTTCGGGAATGGTCTTCCTAGGATGATTGGAGGATCGTAGTCATCTCCCATGTCAATGACTAGGAAGTCTCGTAGGGACATAATGGTCATCTATCGGATGAGGACATCCTTCACTTCTCCTTCGACGAGCGGAATGTCCGGGTCCGCCATCCGCAGGTTGTGCATAGGTAGGCTCCAAAGGCATAGTGCCATATAGATACTCATAAGTTACCTTGGCCATAATGTTGACGCCGATCCGGTGTCACAGACAGCTTTATTGAAAGAGCTTCGTTGATGGAGCATTGAATGGTTGGGACACACAGGTCATCCTTCTTGATTAGACGTGGGGATCGAGTAAGTGGTCATGCTCCTGTGGACGGTGACCATCCTCACTTTGTCTCCGTCTTCTTGGTCTTCTTATCTTTGTTCTTGCTCTTCTTAGTTGGATTCTTCTTCTTCTCCTCATTTCGTTGATGAGGGTGTCTTTGGGAACTGCGGCTCTGTTTCTTGAAGAAGAAGGTTTCATCTTGCCCTTGATGTTGAAGATGATCTTGGCGGTGTTGGCATACATGATGGCTCCGGCGGTGTTCAAGAATGGTCGTCCCAAAATGATAGGGGACCTTTCATCACCGTCGTATCCACTACCACGGTCGCTTTGGAACATACGAGTTGCCTACTCGTACACATATGTCTTCAAGTACTCCCAAAGGAACACGAAGTGATGACCGCAAGTTTGTAAGCACATGGTTGTGTATGCTAAGGGGCATCGAATAGCTTCTCATATATCACTCTTGGCATAATGTTGATGCTTGCACCGAAGTCACAGATTGCCTCATTAAAGTTAATACTTCCAATGGAGATCGGAATGACGGGTCTCCCTGGATCGCCCTTCTTGATTGGCGAGTTGAGTCAATCCATGACCCCTTCGATGGATCACTCCGGCTATCTTCTACATTGAATATATCAACAAGATTTGCGGTCTCGAGCTCTTCGGGTTGTCCCGCCGGTTTACCTTGACCGGTTGAGGGAGCAAGGTTAACAAGTTGTACTGTGACTCAAGTATCTTGTTGAAGCCGAGTGACTCTTGATGGCATTGGAAAAACCATCCATTACGTTCGAGTGTCTCAAGGACCTTGTCATTTGATGTCGGCTTCTTGGACATTGTCCATCATCTTGCCTTGGTTTAGCACTAGCTCTCTCAAAGGCGGCTGGTTGTAATTATTGTAGGAGGAGTTGTTACCTTGATAGTTGCGGAATAACGAGTAGTTAGGCCTCTGCTTTTTGATTCCAACCTTGATTCCCGGCGAGGACGGTAGTAATTATTGTTGTTGTTGTTGTTGAGGTAGTTCACGTCCTCCTTCGGCTACGGCGGTTAGCACTGTGTGCCCGAGTCTCTCCACACTCTTCACATGTCATGCGAGCATCATGTATATGCATGACTTCTTTCTTTCTCGTGGTTCTCTCATCGAGCCTCTTTATTAGTAGATCCATTTTGGCGAGACGGCATGTCTACCTCCTTCAACTGGTGCATTCCTCCACCTCTCTTGCGGGTCGAGTTCTTTCTTCACTCCAACCTTGGTTGGATGCCATCTTCTCCACAAGAGCCGTGGCTTGAGGAATAGTGAGTGATAAGAATGCACCTCCGGCCAGCGGCATCCATCGTCTCACGTGTCTTGTTGCGAGCCCATGGTAGAATGTCCGCATGAGCAGCCAATTCTCCATGCCATGATGAGGACACTCGAGGATGTAATCTTGAAAGCGCTCCCAAGCTTCGGGACAGCCTCATCATGGTGTTCTTGAAAGCTTGATATCTTCCGCGAAGAGCATTTGTCTTGCCCATTGGGAAGAACTTCGCCAAGAAATTGGTGGAACATAATGCCCACGTAGGATTCTTCTCCTTATTGGCGTAGAACCACGCCGCTCTCCCCAAGAGTGAGAATGGGAAGAGGCGAAGTAGTATAGCATCTACCGGGGACGTCCTTGATAGTGAATGTGCTACAAATCTCCGGGAAGTGTTGGAGATGAGCACTAGCATCTTCATGGGCCTTCCCATTTAACCGGCTTGCTTGCACCATGTTGATTAGCGCAGCTTGAGCTCAAAAGCTCCTTCGATGTCCGCAATGGTCCAGCGAATGTTGTCCGTAGTTGAGCCGAGAACTCGCGGAGTGACTTGTTCGCCATGGCTTCAAACGCCGGTGTCAAGTCTCGTACGAAAGGTTGACTTTACGCCGACAAACTTCCAAGTTGAGTTGATGATGATGATGATTGATTGGTTTTCTTCAACTTGCTTCGGCCTTCCGAATAAAGCTTACGGATTGTCAATATAATTATCGGGAAGAATTGTCTTTTTCATACATTACCCCGCATAAGATATAAGAATAGACGAAAAACAAGGGTAAGGCCGTATGAGTAGAGAATGGTGACAAGTGCTCAATCTCATTATGTAGTGCAATCTGCTCATTATCCATTGGCTTTCAACCTTCCCCGCAACGGCGCCAAAAATGCTTGTTGACATTTCTAACGCCACTTAGTGTTAGGTTGTCATCCCCAACATGGCGCCAAAAATGCCGGTACTAAATAATGCAACTTGCTACTAGAAATAAATATGGGATCCGCAAGCGCACAGATAATACCGATGTAGCATTTTAACCAGGAGTAATCCAGTATCGTTATTTATATTTTTACCCTTCGGGAAGGGAATGCACTGGATAATGAGTGATGAGCAATGCACATGCTTTGTAATGGAGAGCTTAACCTTGTCCGTATCGATCATCTCATACGGGTAAGTGTCACATAAAATATAGGAATGAATGATAAATGACATAAGATAAATGAGAGCATTTAGCCACATAAAATAATAGTAATAAGCCATCTCAACTTAGCACTCTAAGCTTATAACACTAGCATGGACTAGGACGATCTAGGGTATAATCCTATGTTATTCTAACTATAAGGTCAAAGCATACAATGATTAGTGCAAGAATATCTAGCAATCATGGCGGGAAAAGGTTACATCTATGCATAGTGATATTACCAGAAAAGACAAGAGACATAGCAATGACTTCAATGTAATAGGTTGTTCTACTAAGACCTACCAACGGAGGATGGAATACAAAGGACTCAACGGAACTGTCACTTCCGCGATCTACCACACGACCCGGCCAATAGGGTGTAATCGCAGATAAATACAATCTAGGCACCACGCCTACACAATATTTACCACTCACCCATCGATCTAATGAGCAAGTGCTATACGATCCTATGCATAAACATAATTCTAGTCCAACTATGCTAAACATATAATCAAAGTAAACTAAGAACAATATAATTAAGAACATAATCAAATAGAGCAAAGTCAAGTCTCGATATAATAGAATAGAATAAAGTACTACTCATAGTATCACGAACAATGATGAATATTACAAGAATGTAGAGGGGAATTACCAAGAACTCCGACGTAGATCCGGACTCCAAGCTAGGCTTGATTCCCTCTAGATCTATTCCTATGTAGCTATGCTACTAAACTATGGAGCTCTAATTGAGATGGTGGCTCTGGCTTCTCACGAATTCTAATGAGAGAATGAACTCTTGAATGAATTAGAATGAATTAGGGTTTCACCAGGGGGCCGGGGGCTCGAATATATAGCCCCTAGGATTAACCACAGCCCTCGGATCAAACCGACCTAAATGGACGATAATTATTCATCCTCAAAGGCGGTGGAGGCGGGATCCACGAGACTCCACCCGATTGGTGGAGGGGGAGTCGGCCGACTCCCCACGGGTCGGCCGAGCCGTGGCCACCCCGGTGGGCCCCGGCTTCCGGAGGTTTGCCTTCGGAGTCTTCTAGATTATACAATTTTACCCGTTCGGTCTTTATCTCTATGTAATCATGACATGTGGGCCTCCTTTGGTTCTCTTTCCGATAACCCCCTCGCGAAATAGACAATCACCAAAACTCGTGGAATTACGTCGGTGTAACCCCTATATCTAACAGGTGAACTCATATTAGTCCTTTCTCTTGCCGCGTTGACGGTATAAAATTGATACTTAACGACCGTCAACATGCGGCCATGGTTAAGGGCCATTCGGGTTCTCGGGGGCGTAATAAACGTGGTGGAGAGGCCAAAGGTGTTAAAACGCTTAACCATGGTGCATGGGCGTGCTTGACTTGGTGCGAGGAGCCGTAGGACGCATAGGAACCGCCGTGCGGCAAAAAGTCGTGTGTGCAAATATGGCGAGCCGTGGAGCCGAGGTTAAGGGCCGTTCGGGCTCTCGAGCGATGACAAACGCTATGGTGAGGTGTCAAAATGCCTTAACCATGGCGTACGGGCTTGCTTGACGGGAGCCATAGGACGCGTTGGAACCGATGTTACGGTCGTTAACTCATAAAATTAACCGTCAACTTAGCATGCAAATGGACCTATTCATAAATACTTGATAGATATAGGGTTACCACCGACGTAATTCCATGAGTTTTGGTGAATATCTATTTTCATAGGTGACAATGAAAATCAACCAAGATGGCCCACATGTCGGGTTTACATAGAGAGAAAGACCGAACGGGTAAAAAAGTATAATCTAGAAGACTCCGAAGGCAAACCCGGAAGCGGGGACCCCACACCGAGTGGTGGGTCGGCCGACTGTGGAGGAGGGAGTCGGCCGACTCCCCGGCTCCACCAATCGGTGGAGTCTCGCGGATCCCGCCTCCACCGACTTTGAAGATTAATAATTATCATCGATTTAGGTCGGTTTGATCCGAGGGCTGTGGTTAATCCTAGGGGCTATATAAGAGCCCCCGGCCCCCGGGTAAAACCCTAATTCATTCTCCTTTAAGAGAGAGAACCTCGAGTTCCAAAGCCCTAATGCATATTTTCTAGAGAGAATTAGCTAGAGAAGGGTCCCTCGAATGGATCTATCTCTATAGGGTATTAGTATCAAGAGAGATTGAGAGAGTATAGAGTGGAGGTGGATTGGAGGAAGCCCGGCTGTCGGTGTCTCCTCTCCAGAGTATCCGGGATCAAGTCTCCTAACCCGAGGCTTGGTTTGAGAATCATTCGGCAATTCAACTTCTAATACTAGTAAGTTCGTTGTTATTATTATTCTTTGGTTTACAAGTTTACTTTATTTCCGCTTCGCGTTGGGAATAGAGTAATCGTTCTTTAGCATAAGCGTGGTGCTTAGGCTAGGTTCACTTGTAGATGCTCCTATCCGCCGGAACCGTGGTAGTAGTGAGGGAAGTGACAATCCCTTTATTACCTTTGTAATCCACTTCCCGTTGGTAGGTAAGGTAGGTCCTTTGTGCCCGGTTTAGCATCCTCCGTGGTGTCTATTCCTCGGTACCCCCTTAGAACAATAGTCTCAAAGCTTGCCATAGGTTAGAAGAAGACCGATGAAGGAGTTCTCTCTATATCGCTTAATTCTCACTTGACTAGCGGCCCCAGGGGTAGAAGTAAAGATCGGGTTAGTCTATTGCACGTTTTCTCTTAGCGGATAAAAACAAATACGATACTCGGGATTTATCTCCCGGGTGAAGTGCTCACCGATATCCGTGCGCTTGCGGATTATTTCTCTTTGATTCTTTCGTGTGCGTATCTAGTGTCAACAAGCATTTACGGCGCCGTTTGCGGGGAGAAAGACGGTCTCGCTTTAGATAACCTAAATCTTGCTCTACCTTGTACCTATACTTTTATCTTTTTCTTGCACTTTACTTTTCCGTACATTTAATCTTTTTCTATCCTTATGGATAATTCAAATTCCATTCCTATCCTTCAATTTTTCGCACCCACGGAGACCACCTAGTGCCACATGAGTCATCACAACCTATCCAAACACCTAGCTATAGGTGAGTCCGCGGTTGATTGCATTGGTCCAAAGCCTATCCTTTTCGGGAGAAGGAGACGAAAACCCTTACCTTCACATTAGAGACTTTGAGCAAACATGTGATTGTCTTCGCATAGAGGGCATGTCCGACAAAACCCTCCGTTGGAAGCTATTTCCTTTCTCATTAAAGGGAAAAGCTAGACAATGGTATGATAAAGTCAGTAGGTAAGCAACAAGGAGATTGGGGGTCCTTACGCTCCAACTTTTGCCTAGATTTTTATCCCATCTCCCAAATCATCGACCTTAGAGTCAAGGTTCGACTATTAAGCAAGAACGAAGAATCTTTGGCCTCATCCTGGAATCGTTTTACTACACTTTTAGCATCGCCCGGACCTTAGTCTACCAGATCCCATTCTTTTACAACATTTTTTATAAAGGTCCGAGTAGAGATGTAGAAAATTGCTCGACACAACTTCGGGAGGATCATTCTTGCATATCTCTCGCCGAGAAGGCAAGATCAATCCTAGACCAAATCCTATCCAAAGTGAATTAGACTACCTCCTAGAAGTAGAACCTCAAGTAGCCGAAGACAAACATTTGCCGATACACCATCAACCTCGGCTAATCCATGTCTTGAGCAAGACAAGGAAGACATTCCACTTCCCGATTTTATGCTAGATATTGAACTCCGATCTCGTTTTCCGATTTGGAAACATCTTCAACTATCACAAGGTGAAGAAGCCACAAGGCAAATACTACCCAATCAAGCCATACAATAGTGATGAGGATATTCCAACGGAAAAACCTCGGGAGAGTTAGTGTTTGTCATGAGTAATGGGTGGTTAGAAGAGTCGAGCTTTCCTCCGAAATAATTCGGGTTGGATTCATCTTCTCTTCCCATTCATTGCATGATTAGCAATGATCGCATAGACGCTCTCTACAATCCAGTTGTGGGTATAAATATCATGTCTACCACACTAGCAAAATATTTGCAGAGAAACATGACATTGACCCCAACAGTGAAGTTCATAAGAAATCTTTCGAGACAAATTCTTCCTTGTTTAGGAATCCTACATGTCCTACCACTCCGGGTAGAAGGAACCCTTGTTCACTTAAGCTTTTATGTCTTTGACATAGGGGATTTCCACCTCGTTGATAGGACAACCATTTAGAAGACTTCTTTATGAAGGACAAACTGGGAAGCTAAACATTTGCTTAGGCAAGAAACTCAGGTTTCCAATGTCCATTTCACACTCTTTAAATACTATGACCGAGCCTTATCCACATTATGATCCATTGGAGGAATTTAGAGCTGACCTTCTCTAGAATTCCTAGTGAAACCGTAATTAGAAGACGAAGCTAGATTCTTCATAGAAGAAGAAGAAGTGACCCTTCGAGAATGAACCATTAGATGAATTTACCTTACCACCTAGGCCTCCTATTGAGTTCAAACCTTTACCGGCCCGGTCTTAGATATGCCTTTCTAGGAAATGATCCGACACTCCCGTCATCATAAGTGATACTCTCACTCGGGAGCGAGACTTTTCGCTTAATGGCTATCCTAGAAAACATAAAAAAGCTTTTGGCTAATCACTCCAGGACCTCAAAGGAATTAGTCCCGCCCTTTGTACCCATCGCATTCCCGGAGATCCCGATATTCCACCATCCAGAGAACCCCAACGTAGGCTCAATAATGCGATGAGGGAAGTTGTTAAGAAAGAAGTTTTAAAAATTGTTGCACGCTGGGATTATTTACCCCGTGCCACAAACGGGAGTGGGTCAGCCTTGTCCAAGTTGTGCCTAAAAAGGGAGGCATGACCGTTGTCCAAAATGAGAAGAATGAGTTAATCCCACAAAGAACCGTCACAGATGGCGAATGTGCATAGATTATAGAAAGCTTAATAAGGCAACAAGAAAAGATCACTTTCCTTTGCCTTTCATTGATGAGATGTTAGAGCGATTAGCCAACCATTCTTACTTTTGCTTCCTTGATGGATATTCTGGATATCATCAAATCCCTATCCATCCTAATGATCAAAACAAAACGACCTTTACATGCCCTTATGGAACCTTTTCTTATCATAGGATGTCTTTTGGGTTATGTAATGCACCAGCTTCTTTTCAAAGATGTATGATGTCTATATTTTTCGATATGATTGAAAAGATTATGGAAGTTTTTATGGATGATTTTTCTATTTATGGAAAAACTTTTGATGAGTGCCTTGAAAACATAGATCGAGTATTACAAAGATGTGAGGAAAACACTTAGTCCTTAATTGGGAAAAGTGTCATTTCATGGTTAGAGAAGGAATAGTGCTAGGACACTTAGTGTCCGAAAGAGGCATCGAGGTAGATAGAGCCAAAATAGAAGTTATTGAACAACCGCTCCTCCTATCAATGTGAAAGGAATTAGAAGTTTCCTTGGTCATGCTGGTTTTTATCGTAGATTTATAAAAGATTTTTCTTACATCGCTAGACCTCTTACCCGCTTATTGGCTAAGGATGTTCCTTTTGACTTTGATGATGCTCGCTTACAATCATTTGAGATTCTTAAGAAAGCACTCATCTCTCGCTCCAATCATTCAACCCCCGATTGGACTTTACCTTTTGAAATTATGTGTGATGCAAGTGACTACGCCGTAGGAGCAAGTGTTAGGACGACTAAGGATAAGAAGCATCATGCAATAGCTTACGCTAGCAAAACTTTGACTGGACCTCGCTTAATTATGCTACCACCGAAAAAAGAGCTCCTAGCTGTTGTCTTTGCTATTGATAAGTTTAGATCTTACTTAGTGGGTGCCAAAGTAATTGTTTACACCGATCATGCCGCTTTAAAATATTTGCTCACTAAGAAAGATGCTAAACCTCGATTGATAAGATGGATTTTATTACTCCAAGAATTTGATCTAGAAATAAAAGATAAAAAGGGAGTAGAAAACTCGTTGCCGATCACTTGTCTAGAATGCAGTTTGAGAAACCACAGAACTACCCATCGACGACGCACCCGGGACGACATGCTCTACGGAATCAACGAGATCCGACCCCCGGTATGCGATATTGTTAATTTTATGGTTACAAAGTTACGTACCACCGGAGGCAACAAAAGGAAACTTATCCAGGAGAGTCGTACTCACATATGGGATGAGCCCTACCTCTTCCGAGTGTGCTCGATGGCTTGCTCGAAGATGTGTGCCAACCGAAGAAGGAATCAAAATCATTGAAAGATACCACTCATCACCATATGGAGGTCATTATGGGGTGTTCCTGTACACATGCGAAGATTTGGCAATGCGGATTTTTCTCGCCAACAATGTATGAAGACACAAAAGATTTCATTCGGAGATGGTCCTTGTCAAAGACATGGCAACATTAACTCAAGAGATGCCATGCCACTTATCAACAACCTTCGATCGAGCTCTTTGATGTCTCGGGAGTTGATTTCATGGGACCATTTCCACCGTCAAAGAAATGTGAATACATCCTCGTAGTAAAGGACTATGTGTCCAAATGGGTCGAAGCTCTGCCATGCAAAAAGGCAGATAGCTCAAGCTCTAAGAAGATGTTCGAAGAAATAATATTCCCAAGATTTGGAGTCCCAAGGATAGTCATAAGTGATGGAGGATCACATTTCATCGACAAGCGTTTCGAGCAATACTTATTGAAGCATGGAGTACGCCATAATGTTGCTACTCCGTATCACCCTCAGACAAGTGGCCAAGCAGAGACATCAAATAAGCAAATCAAGAATATTCTTCAGAAGACAGTGAATGAAATGGGAACTGCATGGAAAGACAAGCTTCCCGATGCACTATGGGCATATCGAACAGCATACAAGACACCTATTGGGATGTCACCATATCAACTAGTCTATGGAAAGACCCGCCACTCTGCCGCAGAGCTGGAATTCAAAGCTCACCGGGCCATTAAGAAATGGAATATGGACCAAGAAGCAGCAGTGAGAAGAGGAGGATGCAAATCTCCGAACTAGAAGAATGGAGAGAGAAAGCCTATCACAATGCCAAGATATACAAAGAAAGAGTGAAAAGATGGCACGACAAGAGAATCAAGATCAAGGAGTTCACACCCGGAGACAAGGTATTACTTTTTAATTCCGGGGTCAAACTCTTCGGCAAGGAAAGCTTCAAGCAAATGGGAAGGACCGTTCGAAGTAGTAAGCTCATCATCGCATGGAGCCGTTACGCTCGCAACAACGAAGGTACGATATTCAAGGTAAATGGTCAACGCCTTAAAATATTTTTAGAGCCCATTGAGGAAATAGGTGAAATAGATGAATTAAACTTCTTCTCAATTAGGTAGTTGGGCCCGACCTTTTTACTTTTCATTTTTCGGGTCCAGGTATTTTTCCGAACGACAAAATATGCTAATTAGGTTGCGAAAAGCCCGGCGGGGGTCCACCTGCCAGAGTCGGCCGACCCATAGGGGGAGTCGGCCGACTCATGGACTCCCCCATTCACCGTTAGCTTTTGCACTCGTGATCCTTCCATACTCTTCCTTCAGGAATTTTGCCGATTAGGGTTTTGAGACACTACAAGTTTTTGACCCTATTGCCACTTGAGTCCATTTGCATCACCACAAATTGTGTTGTAATAGGGGTATATTTTGCAACATTTGTCCAAAAGTGTGGCAATAGGGGGACTATGTTACCACAAAAATAGTGCATTGCAATATTCATGTTGGTCGCTGCAAGAGGTGAGACCTATAGCAACCCTTTATTGAAAAGTGTTGCTATAGGTTAAAAATATTGCCACGATAACAATGTGTTGCTCTAGTATTGATTGGTGTTGCAACCGTGTGGTGCTCTTGCAACTATAAAGAATAGTGTTGCAATTGCTTGAAATTTTTGCAATCGTTTTGTTGGGTTGTAATATTTTTCACGACCATTGCAATAGGTATCTCGTTTATTGCAACTAAATTTCTAAAATGATGCAATAGTATGTTGCTATTGCCACAATTTTGTTTGGTTGTAATATTTTTTACGACCATTGCAATAAGTAATCGTTTACCGCAACCACATATATAAAGTGATGCAATAGTATGTTGCTACTACCACGCGTGTGTTTAGTTGCTATAATTTCTAGTGTCGCCGTAATATGTTGTTGTAGGGTAACACTTGTATTTCGTGGGCTTTGAGTATAGTAAAAGGGCCTGGGCCTCGCAAATGAATCAACTCCTACCAATGATATACATGATACTCTATCGCTGTTGTCGCCGTTGGTGCCTTATTAGAGAACATGGAAACACCAACACACATGACGCCCATATCGGTAGCAAAGGCTCTCCATCAAGAGAAGCTAACGTAGCATCATCTTGTCAACCTACGCTATGAGTATATAGCAAGTGTATGTCATCGGCTATTTGATACTTTTGATCATGTCTCTATAGTTTGATCGACAATTGATATTTGCTTCTTTTGCTAATCTATACTATAAGAGATATAGCCTTCTACGACGTTGCATTTATGTCATAGAAACTAAAAACTATGTCATGTTACACAAACCATTGACCATGGATGTTTATGCAAGTGCCACGTTTTGAATAACAAAACAGTCATAAAATATTGTCATATGACATCGCAATTTAATATACTGTAGCCCACTATATATGTTGCAGCCCACAAAACCAATTTACAACCAGCAAGCAAATTGAAAGGGTCACATTCTTTACATTACTTGGCAAATCAGATTAATGCATAATACATGTCAAACTCAACCCAAGATACATAAATCTCACATGTCCAAGTCATTACCACAGGTGATAGGTCCAACCGCGAGTTGAAAAATAAGCAGCCACGTATCAAAGTCATTACCAAAATAAACTGGCATATCCAATCCATAGGCATGTTTATGTGGTCTTTCAACTGGACATCCCCGGACAGTTCTGTAGCAGCATTAGTTTGATTAATTGGTACAGCTGATCCGCTGTTAGGGTCCACAAGGGCAGAAGTATGTGAACTCAGTGCATCAAGGTGATTCCGCACATTCAGAAGGAAAGCATGATTTCAGCAAGATCGAAAGCAATTTGGTATGCAAGAAGAGTATCATCCTGGCAAATGAAAGCATAAGGTTATATTTCAAAAACAAAGGCAATCAATGAACCAAGAAACTGTATTGTTTGGAAAAAGGAAAAGGAGGGCATACCTTGCTTCGAGAAATCAGCTCATTTGATCTGTGACAAGACATTGTTGAATCCAAAAATACAGAAACAAAGAGTCGAACACAAAAATGTTTTCCAATATTTTGTGCACAGTAGTTATGTGCCAATCACAAGAGGTTGAATCTATTGGCAGGATTTATAGTCCCAATCATCCATAGCATGCCTAACTCTAGTCAATATTCATGCTGACTAACATATTGCTCCCTCCAGTTTATCCAGTCTATAGTACTCAACAGACATACCCATGGTCTGTTGATATTTTCCATCAAGAATGCACCTGGAAGGAAACCATGCACATGTGAGCTCAGAGCTGCATTTTAACAAATCAAGAAATAATTGACCATGAGGAAACTATCATACTTGTCCAGCATCCTTTCCACAATGGCCTGCAGCCACTGTCCATCTTTTTTTCTACCCAATGGCCCTTGAGTGGATGGCAGTATATTCACCCAAAGCTTTTGCTGAAAAAAGAAAAATGGCAAAGGAGGTAATGTTTAACACAGTACTTTTAGTGTTGTGAACAATTAACGGGTCATAATGCAGGCACCGTGCAGATTACCTAACAATGTTTGAGCGTAATCGAGTCGTCGTAAAACATCAAACAGGGATCCAGCACCAAGTGCATATGACAAAGCAATATTTAGCTCGGCCTAGTAGAAAAACACCTTGGGGGCAACTAGTGCTAAAAGCTGCCTCTGGACAAACTCCTCATCTTCATACAAACTCTCACTGCATGCAGCAGGAAACAAATTGTGAGAAATACAAGCACAAAGCAAAGCACCCATACTTATATTGATTGTCAAAACTTTTTACAACCAATGACCAGGATAAAGAGAGAATATTTTGGCCCATGCACATCAATGGCAGCAGCCATGAATAATCTTGGTATTCATATGGATCCGTCTAAAATGAATGTAACTCCTACGAAATAAGCACCAATTCTCATAGCATTTACTCGCATATATACTATATATGGATAGCTTCTATTGGATTGAGGAGCAACCAATAAGCTAAGGGCAGCTACCACATTAAACAGTATAAACACATGGATCAATATTACTTTGTGACAGTTTTTTAAAGAGCAAAGTTATCACATTTGATTCATGCCGTATCATGACAACCAAAATCTAAAAGTTTGGGATTTGTTGTGTTAAACAAACTAGAACCTTGTAAGAAAATTCAGTTTCTTCAGCAAACAGTATCTATGAATTGAGAGGGTGTGATCAAATCATAAGTTCATAACATGCTCTAATGTGGTATGTGAACTATGTGATCAAATGTGGAACAGGAAAGCTGGGCCATGGCTGTTGCTTGACACAAAAACGGGAAAAATCTGCAAGTTGTGTTTGAAGTGAATCTATCTAAAGCCAGGTACTACTGACGCTGAACAAAAGCAGCTACTGATTCAAAGTAGACCTGAAGTTGTTGTTGCACCATGAATAATCAAACCCTCAAGTCCATCAGCATCTGCACTACTTTTGTTGACCTGCTCTGAGCTGAACTACATGCCACGACACTTCCATGAAAAAAACAGCAGTGTGAACTCCACTAAGGTTTACAAAAAATTAAACAAATCAAGTCCTATTAGTCACAGATTTTGAACACAATTTCAACATATCATGAGTAATTCACAAAATCACAAGATAGTCACAAGAGATTCAGTATAGCACTCACACAATACAGTTTCACAAGACATTCAGTTTCACTAAGATAAAATACTTGGGTGCCTCCAAATACAGATAAGTGCACATATTAGGTAAAGTGCGGGTTTGTGTGTCTCCAAATACAGATCAAGTGTAGGTTCAGATTACAGATTAGATACAGATAAGAAAGCTCATGTCCCTCCATCGAGTCCAGAAACAAGATCATGCCTAGAAATCTACACATAGGCAAGAATAGCACTATAAAACCGTTGCAATTTCAGATTAAATCACATGCTGAAAACCTAAAGCTCTGCCAAGATGAACGATGAACAAAATTTGGGGCTACATCCACGCATCTCTACCGATCGATTTCATTTCATAGACTACTTGCAGCATCCGTACACTAAATCAATTACTTACCATGGAAGTCGGTGGTGCTGGGCAGGAAATCGGGAGCGCGGTACAAGGGTGGCGAGGAAACCGGAGACGGCAGTGACGAGGAGATCGGCATCTTGCGGCCGCGCTGGTTGCCCCGCGTCCTTTCCTCCTTCCGCGAGCCGCGCCACCCGTGCTCTCCGCGGTGCCGGGTCTATGTCCATCAATGGGACCGGCTCTGCAGCATCGCGCCAGGGAGCCCGCCGAGTTCACCATCGCACCGCCGGTGGCGGCCCACCGCCATGTCCGCCGGAGAGGGGAGCGTCGCGGGGAGGCAGGGGAGCGCGGGGCGGCGATTCGTGAGATTTGTGGTGGAGTAGATAGCGGATTGGAGGCGGCAGCGCCACCAAGATGATTTGGAGGGCATGGACGATTTAGAGGAAGAGCGGGAGCGCGGCGGCGGCGGACAGCGGCTGAAAATATTAGCGACGGTTTTAGCATTTGCCACGGGTGCCCGGGCTGGTGGGCTCGATGGACTGGTTTTTTTTCTTGAGAACGGAAAAGGCAAAAGAAAAACGGAAAAAAAAAAACAAAACACGTAGTCTGTTGAAGGGATCAGATTTGAACCTCAAAAATGTGTCGTGATGATGTTTCTTTAGTATCGATATTTTTCTAATATCATAATGATTATTCAGACTTTAAATGAAATCAAATTAAAAACTAGAAAGTTTCAAAATTGTCGAGATCTAGACATTTTGCTGTGGCTGTATTTTCATTGAGTCCGTTTAAAAATTTTGAATTTCAAAACAAAACAACTTCAAAAAGACATTTGGACCATAAATGATGTTGTGTGCGTGTTGTATTTTACAACTTAGTTTTTTAATGAAATGGTAACGCGCAACTCTTCTATGTATTTGAGAAAAGAAAATCTTGCTATGTACCGAGAGAGAAGACAATAAGCATGACACCTAGATTTGAGAAATGGGAGAGAAATTAATGTTCAATATCTTCTCTATCTAGAATTCGAAGAGTCCAAGTTGTGTATCCCCTAATTCTTGGTCACTAGTGAACTTAGCAAAAAGGTAAGAGAAACATGAATATTAATCTAACTTTATTTTTAGATAAATTTTCATATTAATACACTAAAGTTACTTTTTCCACCAAAAGCACTAAAGTTATTTGTCCTTTTCCAACGCTTGTATTTTGGGTTCTTACAAAATACCAACGAATATGTTATCACTTAATCGCTAACAACAATAGCAAAAAGTTATGGTCTAAGGTCTACAGTTGCTGCAAATGCTCCATTTGGCATAAGAACACATCTTTTTGTAAGTTACACCTCTACTTACTACCATGATTATAAGTAATTATTAATTCCAACATTCAAGTTGAGAAGTTCTAAAAAGCATGAACTAGATGTTTTGTTGGATGCCTATCTAATTAGGCTAAGCTTGACTAATGAAAAGTACCCGTTGGCATACCGAAGTTATCTCAAACAAATTTCAATTAATTTGCACATATTTTAGTCATACATGCATGTTTTTTATTTTTAGAGTTTATCTTTTATTGTAGATCCCATATAATGACAACACCTAATGATATCAATATGTACAAAGTAGCAATGGATTGAGTTACATTGAACAAATTTTGTTAATATCACCAAAAAAAAACGAAACCAAGTACGATATAACACGTCCTTAAATATGTTTTAAATGAATTTTTAAATCTCGTTTGAGGTACAAGTGCTTTAAAGTTAAATTATTTTTAAAAATTACATATAAATTCATTTATACTATATGAAACAGTAAAGTTCAAAATTTATTAAACCTCCAACTTATGTGTAGTATATTACACATAATAAATAGGTTATATGTAATTTTGAACATCTATTTAAATAAAATGGTGATTTTTAAATTAGATTCCCAAGCCTCCACACACCGCCGCGAGCCAAAATTTGTTTTGGCCAACTCCCGCGCTCTGCAAAAAAACCACAGCGACATCGAAAAATTTCGCTCAAGGCTCATGCCTCAAACAAAATAAAAATATCAAATCCCCGCGCCTCACATCTCGAATCCACATCTCCAAAGCTCCATAGGCCAAACCGCCCTCCGTCGAAACTCCGGATATGTCGACCACAGATCCGTCGCCCGGGTCGGCTCCATCTCCTTCCTCCAGTCCCACGCCGGCCTCCTCTTCCTCAGCCCCTGCAGCGTCGCCCCTTCTACTCCCCTCTTGGGCGCCGGTGCTGTTCCTCACCCACGTACGGCAGTTGCCTCCTCTCCAGCGCACCTCTTCACCCAAGGCCAGCACCTCCACCAGCCGGCGACTCCAATCTTCTCCTTCTTCCACATCCTTTCCCTCTCGACCCCCAATCTTTTCTGGAAACCCTAACCTTGGGTCCTTGGCCCATGTTCTTGATTTTGATCTGTTTTCCAGTGAAAATCAAGCCTTGCGAATTACGCGAGGGGCACAGGGAGTTGGCGACCTTACATCAGTTGGATCAGATAGAATCAAATCAGATCAAGGTGCGTGTTCTTCCATCCCCATTTCGCAGTCCACTCTCTTCTCCGAGCATCAACTCTGTGAAATCCTATGATGTGCATAGTTGATGCTACAGGTTTAAGTCTTGGGCAGCTCTTGTCACGTGGTATAGTTTCACTTATTTTCTTGTGTTCAAGTAGATATATATGTTCCTCATTATTAGGATAGCTTTGCCATGGTCCCCTCGTTCCCCAACAAGCCAACCTGCTAATTATCTGTCCCAAATTATATTACTGCTTCAGTTATTTTTCAGATTCATTTTATATATCTTTACTACTGTATGACCCTAAGTTAATCCTCACCTTGCAGATATGATGATGGCTTCAGATCAACACCGGCAATGAGTT
>JAENPR010001989.1:0-87486 GCA_018135685.1 Themeda triandra
GCATTGCTTTCTAGAAGCACGAGTATCACATCTCAAATGTAAGAACATGTTACAACACGCATCTTTGAACACATACATTTCAGAAGCATATGTGATCATTAAAACATCAATAAATCTTTGTTGCTCTTGCAAACGAGAAAGCACACATATATAGATCAAGTAACACAAGTTCTCAGCTAAAAACAACTATTTATTGATTCTCTTTATAAGAAGACATACACGACGCGAGAGAGACAGAGAGGGTACTCGGGAGAGGTAAAGCATATATATTATAAATAAACCAGACAGACAGCATCTACATCCAGAATGCAAAAGGGGCGAAGTAACTTATATGCCTAGACACTATGAAGGAGCGCTTGGACAGTTGATCCGTGATTTGGAGCTCTCCCCTGTCATCATACTTGAGACCGAATATGGTCATGTGGAGCACACAACCATCGTAGTCTCCGAAGAGCGGGAGGTTTGGCCCTTCCTTGGACACCACGCACTCGACGAGGCAGAATCTACCTGAGCCCATAGAAGTGAGAGAGGCTCTCATGTACCCCTTGCGATCTTTGCGGAACATCTTCTCCTTGGTGGTCTTGCAATCCAAATATATGTTTGGATCTATAGCAAAGTGTTTTCTGAGAGGCCGCGTGCTGAAGAAATCAACGGAGACAGCTTGGCAGGAGCACACGTAGCCATCCGGGCGAAGGCCAATCCACGCGTTGAGCTCGGCGTCGAAGTGACCTTGTTCCAAGAATGGCAATGCACATTCCCCGTGCCACCTCCATGTAGCCTCCTTGGTGTTGAATGAGTAAGTACCCAGTGGAGCGCTAGGAGTGTCCCTGCTAGCCGTGGTCATGAAGATGGTGTGGCCGTCCGGGTGCAGGGCGTGGGAGACCACGCGCTGGCGGGTGGTGAACGTCGGCGGCGGTGGCGGCAGAGTGTTCCAGGACCAACCGCCTTTGGTCTCCACGGCGGTGGGCGCCCACGACATTGCGTCGAACGAGTGCTGCCCGTGGTCGTCGAAGAAGCGGTACGTTAGCAGGTAGAACACATCACCGACGTGAACGGAGATGCCGAAGCCGGAGACCATCTTGGCAGGGGCGTGCGCGCCGACGGCCAGCACGGCCGTATCGGCGTCGTAGATGAGCCCGCAGCGTCCGTTCATAAAGACGAAGATCTTGGTGCCCATGGCCGAGAACGTCATGTCGATATGTGCCTCATCACTGCCATTGGGCGACTCTAACCGCAAGGCCGGAGGTTCTGGAAGGTGCCGAGGAGCAACCACACCCTGGTTGTGGTGGTCGTCGTCGTCGGAGCCAGAGCAGCAGGAAACGAAGCTGTCGTCGTCGTCGTCGGAGCCAGAGCCGGAAACGAAGCTGTTAGCGTCGATCTTGTGGACGCTGAATCCTTTGTCCCAGTCATCCAGGACCAGGTACAGGTGCTGCCGATTCCACCGCGACCTTTTGCCACGGCTGGCACTGCCACCGGCGTGTTGGCTTTGATCGTCCTGTCCCCGGCGTTTATGAGGCATGATGGCGGCGGCACCGGGAGACCTAATCACCACGTCTTCCGTGTTCTGTGTTTTGTTCGCGAGAATCAATCATGGAAGACTTGGATTTATAGCAGCCGCAAACCCAACTCTCTCTTAGGTCGGATCCTGGGCGAATCTGAATCGGAAAAGAATACAGAAGACGAGTCGCATTATACATTATTTCAAAATACGATTTGCAATCACGAAAAGTGTGATCGCCAATATATACCTACCTGTGGTAAAAAACGCGGAACTGGCCGCCGGTCGCCCTGCTCCGGCCGGGGGCCGCGCCGCCGCCCGGTGAAGTGACAAGATGGGGGAGGAGCGCCTGTTTATTTGGAGAGATTTTGAGAGAGAAGCCTGCAATCCTGGGCTGGGGGCGGGTGTGGTGGTGGGGCCGAGGGATATGCAGAACAGGTCCATAGTAGAATCCCAACGTAAAAACACCTGTAAAAAAAAAGAAACGAAAAAAAAACATACTTAGTATTTTTTTATAAAAAACTAAAACAATGCATTTATAGATGTACATTTCTTCGCAAAATTTGAGATTCAAACTATATTAGAAAAATTCATATAAAAACAACAAAACACAAATGCATATGCACAATTTGTCTTCTAGTGTATGTGTATATATGCATCCATAATTCTTTTTGTATATTTTTTATAAATTGAGTTTAAATCATAAATTTGGTGAAAATATGCGTCTATAGATGTTTCAAAAGTTTTAGAACTCATAAATACTCCACATCTCCATGATCTCAATGATGGGTTATATTTTCAACCTTTAATCTCAATGATCTCTTTCATTCTTATGTATATACTCCGTATATGTCAAAGCTCAATCATCTCCTCCACATCTCCAGCAAGATCATGATCTTCATTTTTTTCATCAAGAAAATGCCTATCTCATGGATGTGGAGACCGCATTGAAAGATTTGAGCGTGATTGCTTCTAGAGTCCCAAATGTTTCAAGGACATGAAGATCCCTCTTTAGACCCTAAAGTTATTTTAGTACCTAATTCATCCTAAATTATAAGACATTTGATTTGACACCAAATTTGACCACTCATTTAATTCAAACATAAATTATTAATTATGTCATAAAAATATTAGTATTCTGATGCATATTTGACCAATGTTTTTTATTTTAAAAAAGTTTTGACATGGTATCCAACAATCATCAGCACCAATTCGATTGGACCAAGATGCAGCACGGACACAAGACGCGATAGTAGCAAGTAGCAACTGTGCAAATACTCCGTCCGTGGGATTATGGGGTTTGGTTGTGATCATAGTCAAAGCCATGGATTTCGAAGCCCAGGGCCGCCGAGCAGCAGACGAAGCAAAGGGCTACGTTGACCTTCTGCCTTCTCTCCTTGGCATCAATGCCATGTGGGCCAACTACCCCATCCGGTCCCACAGCCCAGTGAGGACAGTAGCCGCTGGTTCAGTGGCTGCCACGGCGGCGGGCCCAGTCAGCCAGCGAGTCCCCGGCAGGTGGGGCCCGCATCTCAGCGTTCCAAAGCCAAGGCACAACAAGGCAGGCGATGGGGAAGCGGCCGCGACATTTCTCGCCGGCGCCGGCGCCACGGGGGTGCCCGTGCCTCCCGCGCGTGCTCGTCGCCGACGCTACGGCCTCCAGGTAAGCACCCGATCGAATCGACCTCCCTCCTTCCTTCTCCAGCTCCTCCCTCCTTCCCCGCCAGCTCAACCTCGCGCAGCGCCCGTGCCTCGTAGCCCTGGTGCGCCCTTCCTTCGACGCATTGGCATTGCTCGCTCTCGATCAAGTGTCACTTTTGGTCAGCTGTTGGTTCCGTTTGAGTTGGGGGCTCCGTTACGCCTCATCTCCATTGGATTCGCCTTAGATCCCAGCTTCTAGATCCTCAAAACTGACTGACGATAGTTAATTACAGCAAACCAATGTGGCCTCCCACAAGTTGCACTTTCTTTTGTTTCTCCTTTCAAGCTTCAAGCTTCTCTGACATCATATTAGCACAGTCCTGTACCTGATGCTCTGAAACTAGTAACTGTCTAACTGAAAACAGATCAAGTTTGCAGTTGTAGTTAGATTGGACTTACAACACATGGAATCAGCTTACTGCTAACTAACGGCTTGCTAAATGCTCTGACTCATGTAATAACTGTCTGCATCTTGACCTTACTACTAATTGTTTTGATCTCATGTTACAACTGATTGCTTGCAACTTGAGGCTGGTTAGTGCTGTTAAAGAATGCTGTAAGACTTTAACCATGTTGCTTAATCAGAGTAACATTGGAGTCAGCACCCAAATATGGTGAGTTAGTGGAAACAGTCCATCAATAGTAGAAAGCAGTCATGCTCATGACTCCTTTTAGTTTCAGCTATAAAGAGCCTAAGCCATCCATGAGGTGCACCTCATATTCCTTTATTTTATATAAGTAACCCAGTTTTAGAATAGTTTGGTGATTCAAAGTTCAAAAATATAGATAGATAAGTTCTTAGCACATAGTCAGCCATTTCATTCTTTTACTTGATGCTTAGGTTCAAGATTGTTCTAGTACATTTATAATGGCCCACTGTTAACAAAACACAGTGTGATTATGAAGGCTCCCTTCATATAAAATCTGATTCTATTGGTTGCAGCTTACAGACATCCTCTTTCTTCCTGTAGTGTCCTTCAGTTAGATTTTCCAGCATATTCTGAGGCCTCTTCTAGGAGAAATGTACCAGGAGAGTAAGTAGCCCTCTTCAGAATTTGGAATCAGAATGCATTCACTTGCAAGTCCTGTGAAGATTCATAATCAGGCTTTCCTATCTGTTTTTTTGGGGAAAAAAAAAAAAAAAAAAAAAAAAAAAAAAAAAAAAAAAAAAAAAAACACCCTCCTATCTGGTTTGGCTTACTGCATATCATCATGCAGCATGATTTTAGTTAAAAAATTTGTTCTATCTGGGCTATGGGTTCAATGCTCCAATATTCTTGATGCCATACCAGGTATACTACCTGTGCTTTTTGCTGACTATATATACTTTCCATTCTCATGTAAAACAGCTGTGTTCCTTCCTTACTCATATTTTCCATGATCTGTTACTGCAGAACATTGTGGATTAAAAAGTCAACGTTCAAATCTGGTAAATTAGTGGATTAAAATCCAACATCCAAATATATATGCTCGTGCCTCCTTTTAGTTTTGGCGATACACATCTTAAACCACCCATATACGAAAATCATGTTCACACCTATTCCTTTTGTATAAATAACCCGCTTTAAAAATAGCCTGGTGATTCAGAATTGAAGCATATGGTAATTTCTGGGATCGTAGTCGGCTGTTTCATTCTTTTGCTTGATCGTTATGTTCAAAACTTTAGTTTGATATCGTAGCTAATACGGTCTGCTGTTAACACAACAGTGCAAACAAATCCAATTAAACTTACAAGCATTCTCTTTTGTCCTGTAGATTCTGAGGCCTAAGCTTAGGAGAAATGTACCAGGGAGTGTAAGCAGCCTTCTTATGAATGATGAAAATGGTCTATTTCGGAATCAGAATGCAGGGTTCACAGCACTTGCAAGTCCTGTGAGGAGAGAAATGGAAACAGGCATGTATGCAACCCTTGATTGGTGTGAGTTGTTCTCATTTTTTTTCCCTAGAGTTTCACTGTTCACATCTCCATGGATAACTAGTCAAAACTTTAAAACTCACAATAACTCCATAAATACTGATCTTCTTTATCTGAATGAAAATGTCTCCACAGATAGTTATAACTGGGAAAAACATTCACAAACATGATCTTGTCTATGTCCGCAGCTACTGATCTGCAAGTTAACACAATTTGTTATGTTTCTAGGTAACATTGAAGTATCATGTTCTCCAGATCGATGACAAGGTCCTTCTGTGTTGATGACAGTGACTTGAAGATGGTAAGGCACTATGGCCTCAAATGAAAGGGCTCTCAGGCTCCCAAACACGTCCTCCGCCATCTTGCTCAATGGGTGCCCTGGACAGAAGATCAGACATTTCAGGGGACTGGACAGGGTGACCCACTGTTGCCCTACCTCTTCATCCTTGCATTGACGTACTGAATAGGATCTTCGAGGTCGCCACTGAAGAAGGTATGCGCTCTCCAGGCAGGCGAGGCTACAGATCTCCCTGTATGTGGAGGATGTGGTCATCTTCACCAACCCAAAGGAGGATATCAGCTGCATCATGCAGATTATGCAAGCCTTCGGCGATGCTACAGGTTTGCAAATCAACATGATGAAGAGTACTGTGGCCTCCATCAGATGCCAGGACATTGGTATGGAAGAATATGCATGGTGCATCTTCAGTACATCCAGGACCGTGCGAAATCAAAGGTTGCTGGTTGGCAGGGTAAATTGATTACAGTCGCTGGAGGGCGGGAGCTCATCAGGTCGGTCATCAGCGCATTGCCTGTTTATTTGATTACTGTCATCAAGCCACCAAAGAAATTTACCCAGGAGATGGACAAGCTAAGGCGCCGCTCCTTATGGGCTGGAAGTGGAGAATTGACGGGTGCAACTGCAAGGTGGCGTGGACGGTGGTTTGTGCACCAACAGACAGGGGCGGCCTGGGTATCAAAGAACTGGACTGCCTTCAGCAGAGCACTACACTTGCGCTGGCTATGGTTCGAATGGGATGAAAGGGACCGGCCATGGAAGGATCTGTACATCCCAGTGGACGATCAGGACCGGTCGTTTTTCAACTCAGCCACCACAGTCCAAGATGGAAATGTGCGTCAGGCATCCTTCTGGAATTCACGTTGGCTAAATGGCGAGGTGCCAGCTGAATTGTATGCGACACTGTTCAAACATAGCAAGAGAAAAACCGGTCGGTGGCCGATGCATTATCAGATCAAGATGGATCGTAGATGTCGACTACAACATTAATCAGCAAACAATCGTCGGAAGTTCCTCGAGCTGTGGGAAAAATTGGATGAAGTGACGCTTACTGAATCGCAGGAGGATCGCATAACATGGATTCATTCGTCAGACGGGCAGTACTCGGCTACCTCTGCTTACAAGCTCCAGTTCGGTGAACTGCCAAGGTGCAACACGGCTGAAATCACCTGGAAGACGAAAGCGTCACCGAAATGCAAGTTTTTCACCTGGCTACTCCTCAAGGACAGATATGGACAGCAGCAAGACTTCAGATTAGACAACGGCCAAATGAGTATTTCTGCCAATTACGTGTGAGAAACCTGGAGACATCCACCCTCCTGTTTGTCAAATGACTGGTAACAAAATCAATTTGGGAGAGGCTAGCTACATGGAGCTACTTGCAGGCCCTACTACCAGCAAACTGGCACGGTACGGGCACCGTCAAGGAATGGCTCTTAGATGTAGTAAATGGAGCCTGGGCACATGCAGGAAACAAAGCGCTACAGGAGATGATGCCAATTCAAGTAGATGGCGCTGACAGCGATCAGCAGCCGAGCGTGAATCAGCAATCAGTTGTATCAAATCATCGTGTAAATTAGCCTTACTGTTCCTTAGGGGTGACTAGGACCTCACTGTTGAGATCCAAGCAAATGGGTGTTCTGGGCGCATCTTGTGCCATCACATGTAAACTGTACTGTAATTCTCTCGCTCTTATTAATGAAAGCTGGTAATAGGTCTTTCTAAAAAAAATCAGAATCAGGCTTACTGCAGACCATCATTCAGCATGATCTTAGTCAACAAATCTGTTCTATCTGTATATGGTTTCAGTGCCCAGACTTATGTAATATATATATATATGTAAATTGCACATATCTAGAAACCATTGTACATTAACTATAATATGCAGCGATTATATGTAAATGAGGGCAGACAGTCTGTATACCAGAAACCATTGTACATTAACTATAATATGCAGTGATTACATGTAAACGAGGGCAGACATTCTGTATATATGCCCAGAGATCGTTTTGTGACCAAAAAAGGAACAGAGTTCTTGGCAACTACTACCCTCCTACTATCCCATGGTGACTCCTAGATTAAGGAAGTCAAGCTGACCCATATTGTACATTGCACGCTGGAAGCGGGCGGCGAATCGTCGGAACTCGTCTTCGATGATCAGTAACATGAGGTCCTCCTTCCTCTTTGCGGCATGTTGTGCGCAGTTCCTCATGAGGGTCAGCATTCCTCGCGCCGTTGTAAGGAAGCCGGCTCCTCGCTGGCCCCTGCGGCGGAGGCGGCGCTCTGCGTACCGGCGCGTGGCGTGTAGTAGAGAGTTTCGGCATCCGATGAAGTGCCAATTGTCGTAGGGGGCGAGGGCTTGCATGATAAGCCGGTACACCCTTCGGTCGCTCCTCCGAAGGTCCTCCAGTCTTGTCCGAAGACTCATCAGCGTAGACAAGGCATGCCGGGGTTCCATCAGTGAGATATTGAATCTGATGAGGTGTTGATTACCGACCCCACCTTCTTCCACAAGATCAAGCCAGTCGGAGATGTGATCAGGGACGGTCTCACGCAATGTGAGAATTTATCTCACCGAGTGTGCGAAGGACCGGTGATCGTGAATGCCGGCGTCTGGGGAGTATCTGCTTAGATGTAGCTTTCCCCTCATTCTGATGTCGAAAGTCGCCAGGTAGATTTGGAAGTTCTCCGCCGAGAACTTTTTTTTTTTTTTTTTTCCGAAAGATCCGTTACCGGCTTTCATTGATAAGCAGAGAGCAAATATATATACAAGGCAGCCAACGTGGCGTGAGACGCCACGACAGCGAAGCCTACCCACGCACACAACCGAGTACACGACAACCCAAGCGAAAAAGAGACCAGAGCTCCCGAAGCAGGAGGCCATAGTAAGTCATCGTTGCCCAGCTCAAGCATAACGCAAGAGCAGCTCCGACTTCCGACCACGGACCCCTGCGACGAGACATCACGACCGAGTCGATTCCACAGCGGCGCCTTCAGGAAGGTTACGACGTCCAATACGCCGCCGTCGCTCGTCCAAGAGGACCGGGTTTTCACCCGTGGAAAATGCTGGGGCCACGACGCCCCCAGCAGGGAACACGGCGCCCGCAGCGCGCCGCGGGCCGGGCTTTCGCCAAGGTACCCCAGCACAAACACCAGCCCTGATGTCGGGTCCCATCATGTCACCAACGCCGTCGCTGCCAGCCATCCTGCAGAAGCCTCACCAGGGGGGCAACCAGCGCGCCGGCCTACGCACACCGACCCGGCCGCGCCGCCCACCCCCACCGACCCCGACGACGTGCCGAGAACAAGCCATACCCCGTGCGCGCGTCCACCGCCGCACGACGAGGCCGTTGCCGACCGCCGCCAGCCCCGACACCCGCCTCCATCGCCGTCGCCACCGCAGACGCAAGGCGAGCGCCCACCGTGGGCACCGCCCTGCCCTAGGGCCACCGGATCCGGACGCGAAGCCCCAACCACGGCGGCCCCCGCCGACACCACCGCTCCCCGCCTTGTTTGGTGGAGGCCCGTTCGTCGCCGTAGCAGGCGTTGCAGCAGTAGCCAGGCCATTAAGGGAGGGGCGGCAAGGAGGAGAGCCACCCCTAGCGCCTGTGAACCTGGCCGCCGCCGCGCCGTCGCTGCCACAGCCCATCACCAGGCCGGACGCGAGCAGAAGAAGCCCGTGGAGGGAGGGCGGCGGGAGAGTGACGCGCCGCCTCCAGCCAAGCGCCCCGGATCCCGCCGCCCGCCCGGATCCGGCCACCCGGCCGACGGATCTAGCCGCCTGACAACCGGACCGGCGGCCTCAGCATGCGCTGCCACCTCGAGGACCATGGAGGAGGGGGGCGAGCGGAGGAGAAGATGGAGAAGCCCCTCCGCCATCCCCAAGCGCCGGCACGGACGTCGGCCGGCGTAGTCGCCGCAGCGGCGACCTCCCCCGCCGACCACCACACGCCGCTCGCGCGGGGGGAGGAGCCACCGGCTGTGCAGCAACCCGCGCCGCCGATTCGCGAGAAGAGCCTCGCCGCCCGCCCCGGCGAGCCGCACGGCCTCGCCGGCGACCCGCTCCGGCGGGGCGGCGCGGGGAGGGAGGGAAGGGAGGGAGGGGTTGCTAGGGTTTGGGGGACGCCCGAGCCGCTCGCGTGGGGAGCGACGCGGGCGTTGCTAGTGATGCGCCTCTCCGCCGAGAACTCACCCCTTAAGCTGAAGCCGGCACGCTGAACCCTCCAGAGGACGTCGTAGGATCGGCGGAGTAGTAGAAGAAGATTTGGCCGTGCCCTGGATGTCGTCTCTTGGTTGGGGTTGCCGGGGATGACTACCCGGTCTTCCACGAGGGAGGTCACCCGGCGTACTGCAGCGCTGTAACGGCGGGTTCCGCGTGCAGGGGACAACAAAAACGCTGTGCAGCCACCAATATTCATTCTGGAGCTGCAGAAAAGACATAGAGACTTTCAGTTTCAGAACAGAAGTTTCAGAACATGCAATTTCAGAACAGAGAAAGGCTACTGAAACATTCAATTTCAATTTCAGATCTAATTCACAACTGCATGTTATTCACAACTGCATCTATGTTCAGAACATCATTCAGGACTGCGGCCAATCAATCTGAACCATCATACTGTTCAGAACAAGGGCTGAACTGAAACAAACAGAGACATTCACATTGAGAACAGAGACAGACTCTTTTCACATTGAGAACAGAGAGAGACTCTTTTCACATTGAGAACAGAGAAAGACTCTTTTCAGGGCACTGCAATCACAACACAACAGGATACCAGATAAAGACATATAGAGACTTTCAGTTTCAGAACAGAGATTTCAGAACATCGATCGACAAATGCATGGGTTTGTATGGTCAATTAGTACTTCAGTATGGATACTTGGCTAATTATCTAGATAACTGGACATGTACTAGAGAAAGGTTCTGCAATTTCAGACTTTCTGAAACACAGAAAGGCTCTGCAATTTCAGACTTTCAGTTTCACAACAGAGAAAGGCTCTGCAATTTCAGACTTTCAGTTTCACAACAGAGAAAGGATCTGCAATTTCCGAACAGGGAAAGGCTACTGAAACATAATCTAATTCACAACTGCATTTATATTTGATCTATGTGGATCCAAGAAACAGGAAAGCCAAATTGAATCTGTTACCAAGAACCAACGAACCAAAGAATCGAAGCAAAGAAAGAATAAGAAAAGAAATCGTACATTGATGTCGGGGTCCGCGCTGATGCCGCCGAGCCCCGCGACGATGTGGACGTAGCCATCGGGCAGTCCAGGATCCATCGTCTTTGCAACGGCGGCCCTCGGACGAGGCGGAGAAGGGGTTGGGAGCCGCGAGCCGCGAGCGCGGGACGGCGACCACCAGGATCGAGGAGTACGAAGACCGGGAGGCGAAGACGGAGGCGGATGCAGGTGCCGGCGAAGAGGAAGCGGGATATCGGATTCCGACTCGTTGCCAGCCGCGACCTACGAGCTCAGGACGGAGGCCACCGGGTTCGCGTACGGGCGTCCAGGAGGCGTGGGCGGAGGTGGGCGGCGGCGAAGAGGAGGCGGGATGGGTTCCCGTCGCTCGGTGGCGGTGGCGGTGGCGGTGGCGGATGGCGGTGGCGGTGGCGGAGGCCTCGCGCCGAAGGAAGCCGAGGCCGTTGGGAGGGAGGGTTCAATTCAAGAAAGGAAACAAAGTGGCCGGAGAGGGAGAGGGAGAGGGAGAGAGAGATATAGGGCCTTACTGGGCCGTCGGGTTGGGAAAGGGTGAAGCAGGAGAATGCCAATGTTTTTTTTTACTTAATTCTACTAGTTGTCCTCATAAAAAACGTAATTCTACGAGTGTAAAAGGCCCTACTCTGATTGCAGTAACGGGCTCATAATACAAACCCATGCATTTGATCAAATACCCAAGACGTGCTCAATTTGTGCAACGCAACCATAAAATCATATAAATATGCATGATCGATCAAATACCCGGGCACTGCATGGCGAGGACCTCGCCTCTTTGGAGACCGACACCTTGGAGAGGGGTTTGCCGCGATGGTGAAGTCCTTAAGGCGCCCAATGAATGAACCATCGTTGCCGGTTGGAGTCGCCTCCCGGCGCCTCGATGGCCGACACAACGTGGACCGGCGTGGTGCACTCCGTCTCCGTACCCCCCGCAGCCGCGGGGTGCCCTGCCGCGCCAACCGCATAGTACGCGCCCTCGGCGTGCTGAACCCGCGGCAGCCCGTCGTCGTCCCTCGCAGTCGCCGGGCACCGGCGTGGGCGCCCCTTGCAGGTCGGAGAGGTCATCGCCGGACGTCCAACACCGGAGGTGGCGACCTCGGTGGGCGGGGTCACCGCCCGCGTCGTCGGTCTCCTCCGCAGCTTCTTGAAGCTCCGCCCTTCGTCCTCCTGGCCCGCGAACCCGAGGCCCAAAGATCGAGCATCGAGCCGCTCGGGTCCAGACCAGCGGACTGCTCATCATCTCGAATCCACGAACCCGAGGTCCTTGACGGCCCCGCCGGAGTGCTCTCGGAGTCGTGCTTGTCGCTGACCCAGGCCAAGCGTCGTCGATTTCATTTGGTATATATAAAAACTGTAAATGTCCCCTCCTTTCCAAAAACTTGGAAATAGAGCATTTCTTGAAAAAAAAAAACAGAAATCTAGCCTTAGTCAAGTGGAATCATATGGAACCAACCACAACAATCTATTTGCTGCACGTGGAAATTTACATCCGCCTTCAATCCACCCACCGTGACTTTACAAACTACAATACAACGACTAAACCATCCTTTCCATCCCAATCTGCCTAAAATCCAGTTGCATCCATGTTTTCTATTATCATACAACAAGAACGGAGACGTATACCACCAGAAGACCAACAACTGGGGTCCAGGTCAGCTTGTGGAGAAAAAAAAAATGAGAACTGGAAAGTCCCAGGCCACCAAACTACGTGCTTGTGTTGTCTCTTTGCCTAGTCAGGTGGGAAACAACCACTGCATCTGCACAAATTTCAAATTTCCCAGAGACAATTCTAGGGAATGTTTCTGAGCTGATGATCATCACCAGTATCTATCTCTTGCCTGCTACAAACTATAAAGCCTGCCTGATGATCACTAGGTCGGCGAGCTATCTCGCAATTTGGCCCTGGCAAAAAATACTCCTGCTAATAGACCTGCATGCATGGTGAAGTGTTCGAGATCACTATCATTAGTGATATAAGGTACAAAAAAGGAATAGGAACAATATATTTAGCCTCGTTGTAGATGTAACCTACCAAACAGAATGCTCACAGAATTCTGCATGCTTGTACGAACGTTGAAGAGAACGATTCCAGCAATGGAAAGAGGGATCTTGTTTAAGGAGCCCACAAGGCTGTATTACAAGCAATATTGGCATCAGAAAAATAAAATAGATGATGATAGAGAGAACAAACAGCACCGGTTTTAGTACTTTAGAGGAGTCCAATGATGGCCCTTTATGGATTTGTAGTTTGAGCTGGAAAAGTTTAATATGGAAACATATCTGTTTCACATGTATATTTCAAGTATTAAATTAGGTACCTATATGTTGTTGCACTTGTCTGGTGAAGAAACCACATGGAAGTAAAGCTGATTCCAAGCCCCAAAACTCCACTGGCAGTGACGACCAGCCAAAACTCAGGCATCCTTAAGAGAGGTCTGCAGATTCAGTTGCAAATATTCAGAAGAAGCCTAACTAATGAAGTAAAAGTTCAACCATAGAAGATGCATCAATTAGTAGTTATCTTTTGAATGGACTGGCAGGAGCTCTGCCTTTCATTTAAGAAGGGAATGAAAAGTTTATGTACATTTTCCATTTCTTATCTCAGGATATGCTTTCCTATCAAGTTCCCAGCAGTGATGACAATACATGTCCCTCCAGACTCATGTCATGTTTACATGCCTAAAAGTGGTTTGCAGGACCAGAAAGGGCAGGAAAGACTATATGACAAGTCATTGAAAAATGATTATTGATGCACAATGGAGATCTCAGCAGTTTGCGTGTACTCCCATAGGTTTATGATAGAAAAAAAAAGTGAAGGTTGAATCAATAGCTTACGTCTCCAAAAGATACTCCACTTCATTCAGACCCAGCACAAGGATAATTCCCAATGGCAGTGAAAGAACATTATTCAGCAACACCATTGAAAACTCATTCAAATTCCCAGACTTGGTGGCTTGCTTAGCACTGTCCATTACATGCCGCAATGTAAGCTGAAACGAAAAACTAATTAGTTGAAATCAGTGTTTAATACCTTTGAAACTAAATGCACTAATCTTGTAAACTGATGTGCCAATCTAAGGGGTTGAAAATGATAACTAAAATTATTTGGTTGGACTGAAAATTCAATAGCTGACTGCATGTACTAAACTAAATCAACATGTCATTTGTATTTAGGAAAGCAATACCGAATATGATGCCGTCAGAAAACAGTTTAACGTCTGCCACATATATCCAACAGCATGGAATGACAGATCTGTTATTCCCCCCGCAACAGCAGAGATTATCTGCACAAACATATCGATGCCTTAGGTGTTGAAGGGTCAACACATAATTATTGTAAGTCAAAATTTCACAGATGACTAGATATTTGGCAGTGAGAAGGTGAATCAGGCAATCAAGTAGTAGCATGTGTACTAAAAGTTATTTGGTGGAAACGCTTGTGAGGAAATCAACTCCTCATTCCTCATGCTTTTCTAACATATGAATATGACATACCATCAACATAAGAGCAATCCAAACTTGAGTACCATGCTGCTTCTTGAAAAAAATAAGTTTCTCCAGAAGCAGTCAGGACATTGGCGACATTCTTCAATATAGTCAGCATTGCAACATTAATGTACTTCAAACTGAAAAGTAAAGAAAATGTTAAGAAATGAAGTCAATAAGTTTATAAAGGGCTTCCAATTTTAGTCCAAACTTTCTTGCTACAACTCTTCAAGTACGGTTGAGTGAGAAACTGAGAATTGTTCACAGCTAATGTGGAAAACAACAATACAAAATGCTCAACAAAACTACCAAAAAAGGTTCAGAATCATCATTGTACAAGCCACTAAATGACCCTGAATAGAGAAGATCCATGAGACAGGCAACACATTTTTCAAAACTTAAAATCAATCAACTGTCAGCCAAATGAAACTCCTTGGGTTTTTTTTTAAAAAAAAGAGAGAAATAGCCTAAGCATTTTTTTAGAATGTGGAATGGCCTAAGCATTTTAACCCAGAATATATCTAACTTCAATAATGATTCTCAAAACCACCATTTACTACTTATGTGATCTGTATTTGTAGACTGGAAGGTGAGAAAACACTAGATGCATTCGTATTCATTATCCTTAAGAGGGTAATCTTAAGTGCATAGAAAAATAAAATGACTGCTTAAAGCCGAGAAACAATTTCATACAACATTAACAAATAACAAATCAGATGTACAGATCTCAAAAATAGCACAACAAACAATACTCAGATCAAACTGGAGCTGATGATCTGCGACATACCTAAACATGCTTGTGATCAGCATTCCAACAAAGATGATATTCACAGGCAACCAAACTTTCATTAGATTCCATGTCAATGGTTCAGTTGGAACAGCACCGGACAGGGATAGTGTAGAAACTATGGTCACTGATACAATGTTCTGCAGTAACAGAACATGGAAAAGATGCTTAAAGGAAGGAACATAATTGTGTTGCATGAGAATTGGAAAGTAAATATTTAGCACTAGTAGTATACCTGGTATAGCATCAAAAATACTGGAGCGTTGAAACCATAGCCAGATAGAACAAATTTGTTGACTAAGATCATGCTGCATGATGATATGCAGTAAGCCAGACCAGACAGGAAAGCCTGATTCTGAATCTTTGGGAGCTTGAGTGACTGTACAGAGCTCCCCTTTCTTTTGAGGCCTTACCATCTTCCAAGTCATTGTCATCAACACAGAAGGACCTTGTCATCGATCTGGAGAACATGATACTTCATTATTATCTAGAAACATAGCAGATTGTCTTAACTTGCAGAGCAGTTGCTGCAGAGACAGTTCATTAGATAGACCAGATCATGTTTGTGAATGTTTTTTCCCAGTTATAACTATCTGTGGAGACATTTTCATTCAGAAGATCAGTGTTCATGGAGTTATTGTGAGTTTCTAAGTTTTAACTGATTATTATCTATGGTGAGGTAAAGAGTGAAATTCTATGGTAACGAAAAGAGAAAAAAGAACAAATCACACCAATCAAGAGCCGCATACATGCCTGTTTCCAATTTCTCTCCTCACAGGGCTTGCAAGTGCAGTGAACCCAGCATTCTGATTCCGAAAGATACTCTTTTCACCGTTAATGAGAGGGCTACTTACACTCCCTGGTACATTTCTCCTAGGAGAGGCCTCAGAGTCTGCAGGAACGCCTAACTGAAGCACTCTACAGGACAAAAAAGGTTATAAGTTGTAACCAATAGTAATCGAATTTGTTTGAAGGAAGCCTGCATCATCACACAGTGTTGTGTTAACATTGAACCATATTAGCTGTGATATTCAAACTAAAATTTGACATAAGGATCAAATCAAACCAAAATTTAAACATAGATCAAGCTGAATAATGAAACAGCTGACTTTGAGCCCAGAAATTATCTACATGCTTCAACTTGGAATCACCAAGCTATTATAAAACTGGGTTACTTATTATACAAAAGTAATAGGTGTGCACCTGATTTCCTATATGTGCAGTTTAAGCTGTTTATTGCTGAAACAAAAAGGAGGAATTGGCATGACCCATTTTACTAGTCACCGACTTCTAATCCACTAATTTACCAGATTTGGATGTTGACTGTAATGTTACTCTCATTAAGCAACATGGTTAAAACATTCTTAACTGCAGTCATCAGCCTCAAGTCGTCAACAATTCATGGTAATCCAATACCAAAACAGTTAGTAGTAACCTCAAGTGAAACAGTTGGTAGTAATGTAAAGATGCAGACAGCTACTCTACTAGTAACCTTGAGTTCAGAGCAGTTAGTAAACAGTTAGTTGGTAGTAAGCTGATTCCATGCGTTCCACAGTCCAATTTGACTACAGTTATTCCAAGTGTACCAAAAATCAAACCCATTAGCTTCATTTGTGTTCAGTTACTACTATCTGAATTCAGAGATTCAGAGTAACAGGTACGGCACTGTACGATGGCCATGAAACAAAAACTGAAACGTGCAAGAGCAAGCAACAGAGACGTGCAACTCGCGAGAGGCCAGGCCACTGCTCAGCCTCAGCTGCAATTAACTAATTGTCGTCTTGCGTGTTGCGATAGAAGGTGATGGCACGACCTGGGTGGCTGAGGTGAAACCCGAGATGACACACACGGAACTGAAGTTTGACCCGCAGCCTATTCCTTCCCGTCAAGCAGTGGCCGGCAAGCACGGGGTGAATCAATCAACAGGTTAACACACAAGAATAGCAGTCCGATGCGGATGCGATCGAGAAGCGGAGCACATACAGCCTGCGCCGGCTGCTGGCTGCAGGCTGCCCCCAGCTGCAACGGAACCAGCAGCCGCGGAGACGGGCGCACGGGAGCGCTACGGCTACGGCTACGAGACGAGGCACGGGCGCCCGCGAGAGGCTGAGCTGGCCTAGCGAGCTGCCGGGGAAGGTCCAGGGCCGGGCCGCGCGCGCGCGGTGGTGAGGGGAAGGAGAGGGAGGTCGATCGGGTGCTGACCTGGAGCCCATGGCGAGGGGAGCGCGCGCGGGCGGCGCCCCCGTGGCGCGTGTCCGCCGCTCAGGACGGGCGGCGCCGGGGAGGTGGTCGACGAAATGCCGCGGCGGGCCGGGGGCGGAGCCGCGGAGGCGTGGAGGGAGGCGGAACGGGCAGCGAGCGGGCCAGGCGGCGACGACTCGGAACCAACGGGGGCCAGCCGCCTCACCTGTTCTGTTTCCCTTCGCCTCGCCTCCCTTGGATTTGGAATGCTGCTGGTACTACTAGTAGTGACGGCTCTGAGACTGGAAGTGGGCCCCACCTGGCGGGGCTCCTCTCCAGATCAGCTCAACTTGCTGGCTGACTGGTCCTAGCTGCGCCTGTTGTGAGAGGGTCACGGTCAACTCGGGGGTAGCGAACGGTCAAGCCGCTGGGTGGTGGGGCCAACAAGTGTGCTGGCCCACGTGGGATCGAGGCGGAGAGGAATCGGATCAGCGTAGCCTCTGCTTCAGCTGCTGGGCTTCGTCAGAAAAAAATCATCGGTTTTGAGTTTGACCACACCCAACTTCCAACAAATCCAATCCGACGTGGCACCGGCAGTCGCAGGCAGCAGCCTTTGCGTGACCTTAATTTGACCATGCTTCTTTCACATTCCTCTTTGATTTTTCTTTTGTTTTTGACAACAACCTTCCTCTTTGAAATTTTGAATTGAACCTTTCTTCGGTTCCTAGATTTGTTACACATGGCTACTCAAGTCTTTGCGCCCGTGCCTCGTTTGGTCCAATCTGATGTGGTTTTCGCTTTCGTAAAGCACGTACGCAAGTACGTTGTGGGATGTGGAGACGTACGTATACCGTACTTCCAAGAAGAAATGCTCATTTCAAAAGGAGTGTATTTCTAACTACTAACTAGTACGGTGCTCCGTGCTCCTTTTAGTTTACACTTTTTTAACAAAAATGTAGTTAAGTATTTGTTGCATTACATTAAGTATAAATATATTTCGATTCATCATGAGAATATGTTTCTTTTATAAGTACATGTATATTTGTTCTGTCCATCTAGAAATTGTACTACAACTTCCGAACTGAGTGGACTCCAACAACATATGTGGGTTCACCTATTGAGGCTTTGCTCCACTCATTGTATACTCCTTTTTCTGAGTTGTGTGTTAAAAGAAGTGTCCCGCCAACGTAGCATTAATGGGAAAGGAGTCGGATTGGTAGACATAGTTATCCACTTGGTCACTAGGCTTCGAACGAAATTTATTAGTTTTGCCACGAAACAACAATCTAACATGCCAATCTCTGCGAGAGTGTACTTTTGACTATGCATTCTTTCTACCTTCTATCTTTAAATTGTTTCTTTTGTTCTTGTGAAAGTAGCAACAACATAGGCCAACATCAGCATCCCCCCCCCCACCCCAAGAAAACATGATCCACATAGGCCAAGATATATTGAAGCATACCCGCCCCCAATGCAAAGCCTTGATTTGTCATTTCTCCTTTCTATTAAAGTGATTCCTCTCTCTTTGTTTTTTCCTTGTAGCTATAGCTTCACTGACGCTTCCGCAAGCAACGCCGAAACTCTGAAGAACTATATCATCTTTTCGCCTCTCCCCTTCAAGTGGTATCATGGCGGTGAGATGAGCCCACTCTTAGTACAAAAAGCTATCGTCGTGTCATGGCACATGTGCATTTTTTTGTCAAAGTTAATGTACTACCCACAAGTATATTGTGGGATATGGAGGTACATGGTGGAGTGCCCACGGGATCTTCCATGTTTGACTTACGATATTTTACATTTTATTTAGTAGTTGTTATATATGCGTCCCTTCCTTGGTCACACCAAGATAATTGCATGACGTGGACATGATATCACTTTTCTTTTTCTTTTTATTCACAATCCATGGAAAAGGCTAGAGAAATATTCACTCGGTCCTTTTGAATCCATCTGCTGCCCCCACATTAATAATAATTTTTTAATTGATCTTTTTTTGTTGTTTCACAAAGCTGATCGATGGGATATCGGTTGTAATGGAAACCCATCTTTAAGATCATATATAGTATATGATCTAAGTTTTAGGTTGTCAATCAGTTTAAAATTTTACTTTGTCCAAAGTGAAAGAGTCTGAGCGGACAAGATAATTTCTTCACTGTTTTTTTCCTTCTCCTTTTTTTTCCAAACAAAAAAAAAAAATTGTGCTTCGCAGTGCTAATTGGGCCACACCACCTACATGGGCCGACCCATCTGTGCCGGAGGAGTCGGTTCCAATCGAACCGTCTAGAAGACGCCCGCCGCCGCCGGCCCTAGCCCCTCAAAACCGTCCCATTCCGTCGTGTCCCCAATCCCCTCTTCTTCCTCCTCCACGCTCCCTCTCCGCCGCGCTCGGCACTTCCAACTCCCAAACCCTAGGGACCGTAACCCTCCGCTCCCTCCTCGCGTCGCTTGTGTCCGGCAGGGGGTGCGCATCGCCGCCGCCGCCGCCGGCCGGAAGAGAGATGTCGCGGACGCTGGTGCAGCCGGTGGGGCAGAAGCGGCTGACGAACGTGGCGGTGGTGCGGCTGCGCAAGCACGGCCAGCGCTTCGAGATCGCCTGCTTCCCCAACAAGGTGCTCTCGTGGCGGTCCCGCGTCGAGAAGGACCTCGACGAGGTGCTCCAGTCCCACACCGTCTACTCCAACGTCTCCAAGGGCGTCCTCGCCAAGTCCAAGGACCTCGCCAAGGCGTTCGGCACCGACGACCAGACACAAATCTGCATCGAGGTACTAGGGTTCCTTCCTATCCATCTCCTTTTATCCAGTTCAATTCAATCCATAATCGACGACCCCTCACCGTTGCTATCTTCAGATTCTGGAGAAGGGGGAGCTCCAGGTCTCCGGCAAGGAGAGGGAGGCGCAGCTCTCCACCCAGTTCCGCGACATCGCCACCATCGTCATGGAGAAGACCATCAACCCGGAGACCCGACGCCCCTACACCATCACCATGATCGAGCGCCTCATGCACGAGATACACTTCGCCGTCGACCCAAACCTCACCTCCAAGGAACAGGTGCGTGCGTGCGTACACATCTCATGCTTCAGATTATGAATGACCACTACTAGAAGAGTAGAACATTCTGGATTGGATTTCTGGTGGATGTTTGTTTCTTATCCTTTGTGCTAGATAGAATCTGTATCCATCATGTGCAATCATCTTCAGAACCCCTTGCACGTCACCAAGCATCTCTATACTACAATTGGAATCCACTATTCTATAGAAATCTCGTGTCTAGTGTTCAGGCCTGACAATTGGCTGGATGTAAAAAAGATAGGTGACTTCCTATTTTCTATAGAATTGTTAACGTTGTGATATTGCTAATAGGCTGGGCTACTGATTATTATTACTAGTAGCGGTTTGTGTAGCACTATTCTATAGAAAATTTATTGTTTAGTGTTCAGCATGACAATTGGCTGGACCTAAAAAGATAGATGACTTCCTTTTTTTTATAGAATTAGTAACGCTGTGATATTACTAATTATTTGGGCCACTGATTGAGTTTGCGTGTTAAGTTCTATATATAGAACACTTAATTCATCATCATACATATGTACTGTAGTTAGTGAAAAATATATATGTAGACAAGAGTAACAGGCTAGCCAGTTTTCTGTTCTTTTATACTTAATTATACTAAATCACTAAGTTTATAAAACAAGAAAATGATGCTGTGAATTTGTTTCACATTTTTCTCATTGTAGTTGCAACTTGTAATATATGTCTTGATTTCTGGTAATAATTTTTTTTTTGTGATACCGCAAACAAATTTGATTGTCGTCAAATGACTACTTCCACGGAAGTTTGATTGCATGATTGGCTGGCCTAGTAATGCTGGCACGTGATCTATCCAGTGTGATGTTAGTTTCTAAATTTTTGCAAAAATACTTGCATAACCACATTTGATTTGAGAAAAATAATTGAGGTGTTTCGACGGACCCACCCACACACCATATTTTGAAAAGCCTCTCCGTAGAACAATTTTTAGAAAGAATAGCATGAGTTCATCATTGTATTGTATGACTAACTCATTATTTCTAGATCAGATCCTGAACCAGAAATAATAGCCATGGCCGTTTGGATCGCCCAATGACATCTTGTCAAAATATTCAACACGTTGAGGGCTTTGCCTACTACAATACCATTGAAAAAACGTGCTTTCTGATCTAGCTAACTTTTGTTATATGCGCTTTGGCTTTCACAATATCTATAGGTTATGTAGTGCATATAACAAAAGTTATCTGGACCTCTAATTTTTTTATGGTATTGTAGCAGTCAAGCCATCAACATGTTGATATTCTGAAGAGATGTCATTGATCCATATAAAAGGCCATGACTATTTATTTTTGGTTCAAGATCTGGCTTGGCAATAATTAGTGAGTTATACAATGATGAATCTTTTGCCACATCATGCTTATCAAAAGCTGTTCTTCTATGGATTGTAAGGCCTTTTCAAATCTGGTGAGTGGTGAGAGTGGGTGGTGGGTCCCTTCATGTGTCGAAAACACCTTAGTTATTTTTCTAAAATGAAATGCGGTTATGCCAGTATTGTCCCAAAGATTAGGAACCAATATCATGCTGGCTTTACCATGCGTCAACATTACTACGCCAGCTGAACATACAATCAAATTAAGGCGAAAGTAGTCATTTGACAGCAATCGAGTTACTTTTCCTGACTAATTTTCTTTGACTCAGGTTTGAACATGGCCTCTAGTTGTTTGGTGTACAACTTGGAAGCCTCCTTTTTTTCTTTCTTTTGTTGCTGTCAAATGAGAAAGGCAGGCTTGGTGCAGTGGTGAGAACTGTCTCACTAACTCACCAGGTCATGGGTTCGAAGCAGCCTCTCCGCAGATTTTGCAGGGGAAGGCTTGCCTCGGTTGTTCCCTTCCCCAGACCCCACTCATGTGGGAGCCTAAGGCACTGGGTCTGCCCCCCCTTTTTTTGTTGCTGTCAGATGACTACTTTCGCCTTAGTTCGACTGTAGTCCTAACTCGCTCTGTATTCTGACGTGGCACACTGATTGTGGATTGACTTAAGTCTCTGCTTTGGATATCTACTTAGCGGCACGCTCTCTAAGTTAAAATTACTTTGGTCTTGTAGGCTTTAAAAGTTATCAAGAAGCTCACAGAGCACTTCCCCATAAAGCGTGCACCACTGAGGGTGCGGTTCACTGCACCAAAACCCAGTTTTCCAGGCCTTATGGAGAAGATTGGTGAATGGAATGCTACCGTCATTTCAAAGGATGAACTGAGCACTCAGCCTTCTATTGTAAGTCTACTGTTTTTTTTTGTTTTCTGTGGTTATTCCTACGTCACATGATTGTGAATTGGCAATTTGGTATGGAATTTGTACTCAGAGTTCCCTTTTTCACTTGAGAAATTTTGATAAAAAGTAGGAACAGAATGTCATAGCGAGTTTAAAAGGTTCTTTTTTTTTTGTGTGTGGGCGGGGCGGGGGGCGGTGTTCACAAAGAACACCGTACACAATGTCAGAGAGGTTACAAGGTTTTTGATATCATGTGTGGTCCGTATGACATAGCCTAGAGGCTTGGTCAATGATGCCTAGTCAAGTGTGTAAAAAATTTCATGGGCTCCAGTTTGTGTGTGAGGTGTCTGCTGCCTTACCGTAGGAGGAATAGGTGGATATTACAACGGGAGCCTGATCGCAATACACTGTTCTTTGCATGAAGAACTTAGCATTGAAGTCTATTTAGCCTATTTTAGTGTTTCTATTATTTTGGTGGTGCTGATTTAATCACTTGCTGAAACCAAAATTCTTCTCCGGGCTGAATCTTGTTATCGTTGTTGTACTACTGTGGATAATGTTTTACAGGTATGTGAGATCGAGCCATCTCTTTTGCACTCGTGTGAGGAGCGGTTGAAGGATGTGCAAGGGAGGGTCGAAGTTCTGTCTGTCTCAGCGCACGCAGAAAGTGGCCCGTCTGTGGAGCAACATGACAGCGTCGAAGTGCCACAAGCAGCTCCTGTGAAGGAACCTGATGCTGTTGCTCAGATAAGTGAGACAATGCAGAAACAGAGCATTTCTACTGAAAGCCAGGGCAATGCACAGGGCAAGCAGCAGAGAAGGTGCAAGGAGTGTGATGTGCTCGTGGAGGACAAGCTATACAGGGAGCACTGCAAGAGTGGGTGGCACAAGCACAACTACACGCGCCACAAGAACGGGCTCCCGCCTCTCAGCCAAGAGGAGTGCTTGGTGGAGATGGAATTGGCAGACTCCAAGAAGGACCTGAAAGACTACGATTTCTGATGAGGTTGGTTAGAAGTTCCTCTGACATGTGATCTTGTGTTTGGGCACTAATGCTGTCTGTCTAATGCTTCCCTACGATTCATCTTATACAGGAACAGGATGATTAACAAGGGATGCACAGGGCATGAAGTTTTTGCCAGTCTGTTTTTTGTTTCTGAGGAAGCTGAGTGAGGACACATGATCGTTTACTGATGCTGTATAGTGAAGCAGTGAACCTAGTTTTGTGAGATGCAAGGAATTGTTAGAATGAGATGGTTTAATCACATCGTTGGAAACTGCAACCAAGTCTTGGAGTAGAACCTGGCTGTCTGGATGGCTTTGGCTTTGTATAGTAGCAGAGTGAACTTGGTCGTAGCACCTGGTTGCTGGTTGGGTGACGGCATCCTACGCAGGCTAGAAACTTCGCTTGTTATGATCGACCGAGTCAGTTAATACGACTTATCTGAATCCTTTCTGTTTGTGTTGGTTTATGATTATGAATGATGATAGCCTTGCCTCTTGTTGTTGCTGCACCTGACGTAGTTCATTTGAGATGAAGAAGATGACATGTGGCAGCCTGGTAGCTGTTTCAGAAACTTGTGGCATGATTTGCCGTTTGGGATTGCGAAAGGAAATTTACATTGGTTGGACCTGTGCTGTTCTCTAGCTGCCTGAAGAGTTAAGAGTGGGGCTACTGCAAGGCGCTAGCCAAAAAAAAAAGTTTAAATCTCCGTAATATTGGCTGCCTATTTATTAAAAAAATGCGCAGCAATGCACAATACAAGAGGGAAAATTCTATCGAGTATTTCGAAAAAAAAGTTATTTGGCAGAGCAACACATCAAATAATTTAAAAAATAGAAATTCAACGCACACAATTATACCAGGCGGCTTGTGTGCAGAACTGCAGATTAGCCGGCTGTTGAAACACTTGCTAATGCGATGACACAACACAATTGGTACGGTAACGCAAAACGACGGCCGTCATCGGAATCAAGAAATGCAAACTCAGAAACCTAATGTGATGTGATGACACTTTTTTTTGAAATTGATAAGATGTGATACATACTTGCTATAGAGAAAGGGCAAGCAAGATGCAGACTGGCTGGCGATGCCTGCTTTAATAACATGAGCATTTTGTGATGAGTAGTACGTTTATCTAATATTCAGGATGAGAGCTTACCTAAACTCACAAGCCTGCTTATAAATCTTGTGCGCAATTGTGCCAAAGCCTCTCAAATTCCAGATCACTTGACTGGACAAGGAAACTCAAGTTTCAGAGCTCAAGTCCGTGTACTGTTCTCATCAGCTTCAATTTTCAAACAAACAAGATAAAAATCGTCAAAAATGAGCTAAACCAAAAGCCCGCCAAGAGAAAATGGCCAATGTATTCGAGCCTTCCGTTCCCCTTCGCAGCATGGATCCCCACCACCACCACCGCTCGCCGGAGTTCAACGCCCTCCTCCTCGCCGGCGCGCGGCTGGGCCCCCTGAAGCAAGCCCACGCGCGGCTCCTCGTGTCCGGCCACGCCAACTCCTTACCCCTCACCACCAAGCTCGCCACGCTGGCGGTGGCCGCCGGCGCCGCCTCCTACGCGGGCCTCGTCGCCGCCTCGCACCCCTCCCCGGACTCCTTCCTCTACTGCGCCCTCACGCGCGCCGCGGCGCGGGGCGGGCTCCCCGCCGCCGCGCTCGCCTTCTACCGGGGCCTCCTCGCCGCCGCCCTCCCGCTCTCCAGCTTCGCCCTCACCTCCGTCGCCAAGGCGTGCGCGGACCTCTCCGCGCTCCGCGCGGGCACGGCCGTCCACGCCCACGCCGTCCTCCTCGGCTTCGGCTCCGACCGCTTCGTGCAGACGGCGCTCGTCGTGCTCTACTCCAAGTGCGGCGAGCTGGACGTCGCGCGCAAGCTGTTCGACGGGATGCGTGACCGGGGCGTCGTCGCGTGGAACGCGATGATCTCGGGGTACGAGCAGAACGGGCTCGCGGGGAGGGCCATCGAGGTGTACAGGGAGATGCAGGTGGCCGGGGAGGCTCCGGATTCCGCGACGCTTGTGGCCACGCTCGCCGCCGCCTGCGCGCAGGCGGGCGCTCTGGACTTGGGGCGTGAGGTGGAGAGGCTCATTGTTTCTCAAAGGATGGAGATGAATGTGGTTCTCGGTGCCGCGCTTGTGAACATGTACGCCAGGTGTGGGCATGTGAACAAGGCTCGTGAGTGGTTCGATGCGCTCCGGGAACGCAATGTGGTTACTTGGACTGCCATGATCGCGGGGTATGGCATGCACGGACATGGCAGTGAGGCAGTCAAGCTGTTCGATTTGATGAGACGGCAAGGGCCGCCACCCAATGATGTCACTTTTGTTGCGGTTCTATCTGCGTGCGCGCATGCTGGGTTGGTCAGTGAGGGTCGGGATGCTTTTGCTTCCATGAAGAGTGTCTATGGATTGGTCCCTCGTGCTGAGCACTATTGCTCTATGGTTGATATGTATGGAAGGGCGGGACTTCTTGATGATGCGATGCGATTTATACAGGAATCTATACCCGGAAAGCCTGGGCCTGAAGTTTGGACAGCTATGCTTGGTGCATGCAAGATGCACAAGAATTTCAATCTTGGAGTGGAGGTTGCTGAACGTCTGATTGCCCTCGAGCCTGAGAATCCATCTCACCGTGTGCTGCTTTCTAATATATACGCTTTGTCTGGTAAAATGAACCATGTCGAGAAGGTGAGGAATATAATGATCAGGAGAAGATTGAAGAAGCCAATAGGATACAGCTTGATTGAGATTGCTGGTGTTTCTCATTTGTTTCGAATGGGTGAGAAGTCTCACCCCAAAACTCCAGAGATTTACCAGTATCTGGAGAAACTGATGCATAGGATTACTGATGCTGGTTATGCGCCCGAAACTGACTCCGTGCTGCATGAGTTGGAAGAAGAGGAGAGGGAGTTTGCATTAAGATACCATGGTGAAAAACTAGCCGTAGCCTTTGGACTCATGATGACCTCTGGGAACACCGCTCCAATCAGGATAATAAAAAACCTGCGTATATGTGGGGATTGTCATCTAGCTATCAAATATATGTCCGCCGTGGAGAATCGAGAGATAATTGTCAGAGATATGCACCGGTTTCACCATTTCAAAGCTGGAAAGTGTTCATGTCAGGAATATTGGTGACAAGCCCTCCTCCGTCATAAGCTACAATTTGCAGTTAGTATTGCGTTTTCGATGCATATGGATGATGCATTACAGGTGACAATTATCAAGAACCTTCATAAGCTATATAAGGCACGTGATTTTTTTTTGCAAAGTTTTTAGTTAGTCATTTTCTCCCACTGGGTACGGCCTACAGTAACACATGTATCCATAATAATCCTTGGTAGTAGTCATGTTGGTGGTAATACTTATATGCAGAGGATGCTGATGACTTGTAATGCTTCAGCTTGACCTTTTCCCCATAATAACTTGTCATTTTGTTGTTTCTAGCAGTAGTGAAGTTAAATTACAGTACTAATCTCTGGCTACATATGTTCTGTAGTGTTTCCTTTTTTATGCAGTCCTCTCCCCTTCCCACCCTCCCCTCGTAACCCCGAACACACCGGTCTTTGTATTCAGTCTTAGTGTATTGTTTTGCAGATGATGTGAAGTTCTTGGTTGCAGTCTAAGTGATTACCAATGTGCAGGCTGATAAAAGTTGCTTGGTTGTTTTGCATTCTGCAGTGGCCAAAGTGATTACCAATATGCAGGTTGATAAAAGTTTCTATTGATGGGAGTTCCATTTCTTATTTCTGCTAGTTTTGAACTTGCTGAAATGCTGGTAAGACTACACTTTGTCCTTTTACAGGAAAATATTCTTTACTGCTGTTTGTACAGTGTCATCCTCAAAAGTGATGTGCTGCATAGTGACTTTATGCTCACAAATGCTGATGCAGAAATTGATTATTTTCTGCAGCCCTATTGAAGATCCGTTGCTAGTGGCTACTGCTAGAAGAATCTCAAATGTTTAAGTCTGAACATTTGGAAGGCTTCCTTTCGTACAAAGCAACATTGATCTTATAACTTTGTCGAAATACCTTCTTTTTTTTGCAGTTTGATACTGATCAGTACTTGTTATCTCTTATCCATTTTGACCTCAAAATCAATTCAACCAGAAAATTAAGCTATGGCACTGAGAAAGGAAATTTTTATAAGTTTGTCAAATCTCCATCAATTTACAGTTCTGAAGCATGTCTGCATTTGCATACAATTATCAAGCTTGTTCATGCCCAATCTCAAAGCACATTGAAGCTTGACCAGGTCATTAAGGCAAGTCTACAATTCAAACTCAGTTTTGAGTTTAGTGCACAAAAAGTATGTGACCTGCACTTTTGTAGAGGTCACTTAAACAATGTCTCATTAGTCATTAAAGGTGTTACTGAAATGTTTGTATTAATAGAAGGGTGCCTTTCCATGGAAAATTGTGTACGTTTTCACAAACATCCAATTTTTCATAAGGATTTTGGATATTTGTAATAATATTATTTTAAAATTAAGTGTGATCAGATGGTTACAGTTTAGAGGAGATGCTGGCGTAATGTGGATGCTGCATGGCATACCACTTTTAGCATAATGGACAAGAATAAACCAGTCTTGTTGATGTTGCTCTTAAGCTCAGTTGGAACAGCTGCATCCTTTGAAACATATTGTTTTATTGAGAGCTCGAAGTTGCTTGAGCTTAGGTAGAAAACAAGATAGAAACACAAGTATGATTTATCAGTATGTTTAAGATTTGGCATAATAATTGGTAATAAGGTATAGATACTGCAGAGAGAATCAACTGTGCAAAATTTATTAGAAAGGGAACTAAATATATAGGGACAACCTCACCTGATCGGGCTAAATTGATTGTCTGCATCTTTTTGGCTGCAGTTCCATTTCATTCATAGGAGGGACCGAGGGAGGGAGGGAGGGTGGGTTAAAAAAAACATAGGGAAAACAGGGTTGGGTCAAGAGTAGAGGCTCCTTTGCATCTTTAGATGGAATAATCCTTGTGATAAAGATGATTATCTCCTTTGGTTGATTATATTAGGATTTTAGGCATTCACATACTTTTTACCCACTTGGTGATTTTATCAGGCTTTATGTAGCAGAAGTTATTCTTCTATGGTTGTCTGCTACAGTTTTGACTTGGACTGTTTTTTTTTTTCCAACACTGCATCATGTAGTTTTTAGTAATTGTAATTCTGGGTTGAGAAAAATTGCCTGCTTTATATGAGTCAAATATCTATTGGGTTCTTGCCATCTAGATGTACATATTACAGACCGTCTATCATTCACATTCCTGCTGATATAATATATAAATGCAAGCAATTTCTTTTCCTAGACAAACTTTATTTCCCAGATGATAAATAGATAATAACCCTAAAAATATAATTGATGGATAGTTGGTGGGACTGCAAAACGCTCAGGTAAAGCAACCACTGACAACATATAGCACTTAAATAAATTTCATTTAAGGGATTTACTCAATCTCTATCTCTCTACATATGGATGGCATGGTACTATTTCTCTTATATGTTATATGGATCTACATGGAATTTGTCATACTGAATTAAGACAACTTCATTTAAGAGATGTCTATTAACATTTGTCCTTCCTGTACTTTTTACCAAAAAATGTATGGATAAAGAGGTTACAATAACCCTTCAGTACTATTTTTTCTTACACTGTTGGCTTCTCTTAAACTATTACCCAGTTTGCATGAACTCTTATTTCTCCAAACCTTTCAGGTGGGAGTAAACTTGAATGCTCCATGAAGCAAGGGTAGCCTTCATACCATTACTCCGCCAACATATGAATTTGCTTGACCTAAAAACACAAGATGGAAGCTGAAAGAATTCATGTAGTACATTGGCTTCTGAATAGACCCTTTCAGTTTACTAGCAAGGTGGATTTTTATGTCTGTATATGAAACAAATCATTGACTCATTGAGGTTTCAACAAGCTGCAAATTGGAAGCTTGTTCAATCAAAGACGGAAGCTCCCTTACCAGCCATGAAGTTCAAGTGAAGCTCAGCGCGACTGCCAATGTATAATATGCTATGTTTCACCATCTCAGCCTAGAGATTAGCTATATCTCTTTGGCATTGAAAACGTTATGTCAGCAATATGCTGAGACATTTATTTTTCTCGTGTGTTTTATGGCTCATGTAAAATATTGGAAATATTCAATCATCTCAGCATTCATTCTAGAGACTCTGCTTTGAGCATTGCCCTTTTGTTCCTTACTCTATTTTGTGCAACTTCTAGTTAGGACATGGTTGTCTTGTCTACGCACACAAGTACCATATGGGCTCCCCTGACATGGAGCTCATGCTAAGCTAGAGCCTGATGGGCTGCATAGCAACTTCATGCTGACAAATGCTGATGCAGAAATTGATTGTTTCTGTGGCCCTATTGAAGATCCGTCGCCAGTGGCTACTGCTAGAAGAATCTCAAATATTTAAGTCTGAACATTTGGAAGGCTTCCTTTTGTACAAAGCAACAATTGATCTTATAACTTTGTCTAAATGCAGTTTTTTGCAGTTTGATATACTTGTTATCTCTTATCCAGGTAAAACTGTTCATTTGCATTTGCATTGTTGTTTATTCTTGTAGCCAATTTACATTATCTTCTCTGGTATCAGCTTGAATACTTTGTGCTTGCAACATTTCATTTCTGTTTATAGGTATTAGGGTCCAAACCTTACGAGCCTTTTGATCTTATAAGTCTAAACTCTCTATTATGGCCCTGTCTGAGGCCAAAGGTTTGACACAGCTTGCATTAGGTTGAGTTTGTGCTCAGTGCTGGACATAGCTGTCGTTTCATTTTTTTTTCAGTTTGTGGCTGGCTTTCTACTGCTTTGATTGGGTATTTTACCTGGATCTGTATTCTTAATGCAACGATATGCAGTTCTCCCATGCACTTAAGAAAACTTTGTGATGCTATTCTAATTTGCTGCTACAATTTCACTAAGGCTGGACTATATACTGCTGTAATCATTGTAGGTCAATTGCTTTTTTTTCCTGTTAGCCTGGTCCTTACTAAGACTCCACATTTTATTAATCAGAATGGCTTTGACCCATCCGCTGCATTCTGATTTAAATATTTATGATATGATGGAGCTGATTGTTCTTTTGATGTCACATTGAAGCTAACATAGTAAATTTGGCAACTAGAAAGTGATAGGAGAATACATGATCTCTAGCAGGGCCTACCTGGGCAACTCGATAGAGCAAATTGATCTCTAACTGCATAATAGCACAAGGTGAAAAATATTTTATTGGCCATCTGTTGACTATCGGTTGTAACTACTTAAAATTATTTCCACATAATCAAAATGAACTGAAATGTCTGCATTGACTGCTGCTCCGTAATTTTTGTCGTAGGGCTTTATGTGTTTCACAAAGGTATGTGTCATCTGACTGACTAATTTTGTTCAGACTGATGCTGCCGAATACAGAGTATTCAAGATGAAGACAACCGAAGGGCCTCCTGGCCATTGGAACGCTACATATTATTTGTGTGTTGTATGACTCATGTAAAATATTTGAAATATTCAAACATCTCAACGTTCATTCTAGAGATTTGCTTTGAGTCTGATCGAAAAAAAAAGAGATATTTTGCTTTGAGGATTGGCCTTACGTTCCTTGCTCTATTTTGTGGCAAATTCTGGTCAGAACATGGTTGTCTACGCGCGCCATGCGCACACAAATCACTAGTACCATATGAGCTAGAGCCTAAGGTTCAGGTCTATCTTGCAACTCTGCGCCTCATCCTCCTCCTGCGTCGGCATTTCACGTGCGACGCCATGGTCGTCGCTGGTGGCAGCGCGACCGTCGACAGCGCCGGACCACCGGAGCCCAGCGATCCCGGAGTCGAGGACGGCCGGGGCAGGGGCTCTCGACGAGGAGCCGTAGACGTGAGGCATGTAGACTGGACGATCAATACTGGCGTGGCGGGTGAGCCCCGCCATAGACGACGGCTGCGCGTGCGCATGCGCGGCCCACCCGTGATGCACGCCGTAGAACGGCGCCGACGCGGCGGCAGAGCCCCGTCCGAACCCAAGCAACGACGACGGCCTGCTGCTGCCGCCGCCGACAGAGTACGACGGCGGCCAGGCGTGTTGGACGAAGCGCAGGTGGTGGTGGTGTGCCGGCAGAACGAAAGGGTCGGCGACGCCTCCGTACAGCCCGCGCCCCGCCGCCGCAGCGGCCGCGGCGGCGCCGCGCTTGGCCAGCGAGCGCTCCCGCTTGTGCGCGTTCTGGTGGCCGCCCAGCGCCTGCGACGTGTAGAACTTGCGCTGGCAGTAGTTGCACTTGAACGTGCGCTTCTTCTCCACGCCGCCACCCGACGCCGTCGTTGCCGTCCCCGTCGCCGGCGCCGGCGGCGCCGGCGACGATTGCTCCGCCGCCGCCATTGCCTTCTCCTTACCTTTCCCCGGCGCCACCGACTCCACGGCCGGCGGTTCCGAGCCGAGCACGCCGAGGAGGTCGAGCTCCTTTGTTGCCGATGACGCTTCCTCCTCCTCTTTCCCCGGCGCCGGCGGCTGTACCACCTCCTCCTCTCCGTCCTCCACCTGCTCCACCCCCATTCCCTCAACCTCCATGGACGCGGTGCGAGAGCTCGATCCCTTCTCCATATGAATCTCTCTCGTTTTCACTTTGCACTGGTGTGAACTTATTGATCGAGGGAGGTTTGGTGCCCCTACTTATACAAGAAACGAGAAGGGGCGAGGGGGTTAAATGTGGAGATAATCTGGGGGACTGCAAGTTCACCTGCCAAATTTTGCAGATCACGCGTGATCATGTGTTGATTGGTGGAGATTAGGGGCTTTAATGCTCAGTAATCACAGTTGTGATCTCTGTTGATCTCGCTGCTCCTCTGTTACAATTTACAGTAATCACAGTTGTGATCTCTGTTGATCTCGCTGCTCCCTCTGTTACAATTTACAGTAATCACACTTGTGATCTCTGTTGATCTCGTTGCTGCCTCTATTACAATTTACAGCATAGTAAGCTGTCTCCTGCCAACGTATACGCGGCAACGAAAATTGAATCGCTGCTATCAAACTTCCCCGATACCCCGCAATCTCCATTCTCCCGCGCCTCCGACAAACTTCCCCCAATCAGCGCTCAGTGAAAAAAATTAAATACGACTCCATCTTGCTTGTTTCTTAGATGTCAGCCCATGTAAGCGTGGGCCGTAGCCCATCCAGCCCAATAGCGCAGGTCGCTGTTCACACTGCCCAGTGGCCCAGTCCTCACTATACTACCGTTTGACTTCTTGCTGCAGAATGCTTCTGACAGAAAAACAAAAGTCTTGCTGCAGAATTTAATTTAATTGGCATTACTTTCTGCAGCTTATTCTTGGCTTTCCTCTGCCTTGCACACGTTGCATGGAATCAAATACACGTAGATTTTTCCAGCTTTGCTATTGTAATAACACCTTGAACTTTTGGCAAATCTTAATCCCCAACTAAGCAGCTATAAGCATCGGTACGGTAACATAACAGACAAAATACAGTATTATGACTTCTCCCTGCTCCATATATATAAGCGTTGTAGACTGTAGCAAGCATGAGAAATGGATGGTCATCAACTCAAACACTCCCAGAGTGATGAAAGGCTCTTGCAGTCGAGGTATTGTAGCTTCTAGCTTATGAATGAACATTTCCTGCCTTGAGCATGGCAGATTGTTGTGTTTGGTTGGTTCCATCTGACTCCACTTGAGCATGGCCAGATTCTAGGCTTTCTTTCATAAGAAATGCCCAAGATCCTAGAGTAGATCAAACGAACGGTAACCATTCAACTGAACAAATGTTGGAAAGATGTAGCCAGCAATTCAGCATAGTGAATAAATGTTTGGAAAAACATGGTCAGCTTAGCAAGCAAACACTGGAGAACAAACCAGCAGGAACTAACTCTCCCAGAACAAAACAAATCCCAAGAAAAAAATGAAAACAATGCGGTGAGCGTGGATCGAACACGCGACCTTCAGATCTTCAGTCTGACGCTCTCCCAACTGAGCTATCCCCGCTTGACTGTTTCGTGTCAAAGATTCCATTAATCTAAAGTAGCGGTGCACTTTTAAGACAAATAGTTTTCAGTACCCAGCACATCACACCTCTGGTGTGCATATAAGTACTGAATATGGTAAGAGATTTCACGCATGGGAAACATATAGGTACAGAATATCCAAATGACATGTAGTAATTTCTTTAATGTACTAATTGATTCATTAGTATTTTTTTTGCTGTGCACATACATGGTGTTTCTAACCCCACTCCAAAAACAGAAGACTAAAGTTAAAATCCCGAGTTTGTATAATCTCAAAACAGTAAGTCATATGCTACATGGAACACCGATATGAACACCCTCTATTTCAAGTATTCCTGTATCATCCACTCTCAAAACTTCTGACTACTGTAATCTGTACAGTTGCTCAAAGAAATCCACACCATGAAGAAGATCCATTTTTCCTGAACTCTTCACAAGGTGCAGGGAAAACTTCATGCGCCTCTCCATACACGGACTCACAATGCCACCTGTCCTGCCGTCGTATGCCTCTTAAGCTAAAGTTTCTGAAGCAGATCCCTTCATAAACTGCACCGGGCACTGCCTCCAGTATTGGTGCTCGCTGCAAGTCTTCACCGACAACGTCACTGATTAGCACATTGCTGATCCTTGGCAGTGCGGTTCGGTCATAGTTGTCATCAGAATGGTCATCTGCACCTCGACTGAATCTTATTGGTACCTTGACCTTCTCCATGGTCACATTGGCTATGGTGATGTTGGTTATGTACCCACCCCGTCCTACATCAGTCTTGAGTCTCACAGCTTGCGCAGAGTTCCATACGTGGAGGTCACGGACAAGCACATTAGATATGCCTCCTGACATCTCACTACCAAAACCTACACCTGAGCATGTCGGAGTTGTGCCTGAAACCCTCTGAATGATGATGTTTGTACTCGGTTTGCCAAGAGAGATCCCGTACTGATCCCAACCACTCTTGACAGCAACAAGATCATCTCCGCTTTCGATGTAACAGTCTTCAATGCAAACTTCCGAGCTCGAGTCTGCCATTGTTCAGCAAGAGAGCTGTCAGTAAAGAGTTCGTCCTTTGCAAAACAGATTTGGTAGTACGTTAACAAGTCTATTAGTAGTGGTGAATTAAAAACATCTAGTTGTTAAAAATTTCAAATATATAGAAAACCATGATGATAAAACATCATTTGACTTTTTTTTTTTTTTTTTTTTTTTTGCGCATAACATTTGACCTGGTTAACTTAATTCTTAGAAAGAAAGACAGTAGGATGAGAATAACAGCACAGACCTGGATCAATGCCATCTGTGTTTGGAGCATTCAGGGGAGCCAGTATGGTCAAATCCTTCATCACCACGTTGCTGGTAAATAAATAGCAAAAATTCATTTTCCCTGAACTTCATTTACATAGAATGAAAATGTTCCTATTAGGAAATGCAGTGGAATCAGCTTGGTAAACTGACCTGCAGTAGACCGGGTGTACTGTCCAGAAAGGGGAGTTGCGCAGTGTGACATTGGATATTAGGATGTTAGTTGAGTTCACAAGCTCGATAAGATGGCCTCTTGTGTGATTCAAAGTTCGGTTCCACCATAGTTCCCACCACATATTTCCTTGGCCATCTATGGTCCCATTGCTGCCTGATATTTGTGAAGGGCATTTTGAAGTCATACATCAATAGTAATTCTTGATGAGATACAGCCCACGACTTTAAGTTGAAGCCTATGCCATTACTAAAAGAAGAGTCAATTTTGTTTCACTCAAATTTTGATGTATTAACTTAATGAGGCAATTTTTGATTTACTAATCAATCATGAAAGTAGGACATAGCTAAGAATTCGCCATACCAGTAATAACAACATCATTTAAGCCCTCTCCATGAATGAGGCTGATATGGCGTGGTCCTAACCGTTCCCTTCCACGCCCATAAGATGGCAAAGGGGCAATGAGAGGCCACTCTTCTGGATCCTGCATATCATAGTCCAACTTGCTAGTCAATACTCAGTTTTGTAATGAGCATACACAACTATGAAGTGCTGGACATTTGCCTACTTAAATGTGAATACATAACTATTCAATATAGAATCCAGTGCATGGTCCCCTTGAAGACTGTTCCCCATGCTATCATGTTGGTATTGTAAAAGCCATCATGTTGGCATTATAATGACCTGATGAGTCTACAGTACTGTACAGATCATGCAGCTGTGTCTTTGCCTAGGTTGGCACAAATGAAATAACAAAAATGGGCATAGATTGGCGTGCACAATATTTTGGAACTGGCATTAGCTGTACAAGACGCAAGATGGTTTACAATTATCAATGTGTTCCAACTGAAGCTCACCAGTTCTTGGCAAATTCCTCTCAATACTCCACTTTACAGAATTATGTCATTGTTACTACTCAACATGAATTCTCTAATTATATCAAAGTTTATTGCACTGTGCACAACATGTGAAGGGTGTAATAGCCCCAAATTAAACATCTTCAATAATTATGGTTTCAGTCCCACTAGCTATTACAACTTGTTCGTTTTGTTGGAAAGTACCTGGAGCAGGAGAAGTGAACAGCTACGTTCTCAATAATGCTAGTTCCTTTGCAACCAATTTCTACTGAAACTGAACCACCACACATGAATCATGAATACAGTACTGTCACAGTCCTCACTTTCTAGCAAATCATTCTGCCAATCCTGAACAGTCAACACATATTATCATTCCTAATCCGTACATGTTGTCACACTGGCATGGCATGTCTATCTCTACCAGAAAACCAAATGGATCTAAAAACAGGGGGATTATTGGTTCCTGCACAAGGCTCCAAACCAGAGATTTCTCTGTGACCCACAATTGGCTTTAGCACAAACAGATAAGACGGGGGTGGAAGCAATGTAAAGTGCAAAGGAGGCATCAGCTGGGGCCAACAGCCCAACACCAGTCCAGCAGTGGGGACAAAGCAAAGGCACACAAACACACAGTGGCTTAGAATAACCATCAAATGTGGTGGCAGAGTTCACAAGGAACCGTCCAAGTCGAAGCATGTGACTCCAATACATCACCTCCACTCCTCTACTGGCTGCACCTCCTTGTTTATTGCCGCCGGGGACCATGGCATGTGGGAGCACAAGCGCCGAATCTTCCAAGTTTGATGACGCTCATGCAGTTGGACGAGAATATGGATCGAAATCCCAATGTACTACACTCCTAATTAGTAATTATACGAGGTTATGGTAGAACTCTCTGATGTTCAGGGTTTGGAGTGGAACACACAGAAATGAAATGGGGAATTTCTGAATTGAACAATGTAACGAAATTTGCTGTCCATTGACAACTGAACAAAATCACGCATTTTGCACGCATGCTCAAGCAGAAATGTTAGCAAAATTTCAAACCACTCGTACGGCAAAGCCAATGCAGCACGTCGAACACCACGAATTGAATCGAACAGAAGAAGAATCGCGCAAGCAATGAAGGGAATCTGTGACCTCACCTGGGAGCCGAGGATGACCGCGCCGTGGTGCAGGAAGAGGGTGAAGCGGCTGGTGAGGTTGAAGCTACCGGTGAGCCACCGCCCGGGTGGCACCTCGAGCCTGGTCCCTCTTCCCCCAGCCCTCGCGTCCAGCTCCGCGACGGCGCGCCGGAACGCGGCGGTGTTGCGCGTGGCGCCGTCGCCCACGGCCCCGAACTCCTCCACGGACGCCGTCACCGCGCGCGCCGGCCCCGCGCCCGCGTAGAACCCCGCGCAGCTGTCTCCGGTCGCCGGCGCGGGCGCGGGCGCGTCGTGGGGGCGAGGGCGAGGGGCGATCGGGAGGAGGAGCGCGGCGGGTGGTGGTAGGCGGGCAGAAGAGGAGGCGGGGAGGCGCGTCAGGGCTAGGTAGGAGGCCGCGGCGAGCAGGGAGAGGACGACGAGGAGAGGCGACGGGCGCGGCCATGGGAGGGGAGAGGGAGAGGTGAGGCGTCGTGGTCGTCGGCGGCGTGCGCGGCGGCCTTGGTGGCGTGCGTCGCCATGGCGGGGCGACGCGCGTCGCTTTGCTTTTTTGGACACGGCTGAAATGAAGGAGAGAGAAAAAGAGACGTGTCCGAAACAAATGGCTGGCTTTTCCGTCGTTTCGCCCAAATTTTGTGAGCGTGTCGGACCACGACAGATGGGCCGGCCCGGGACGGCGTGGCCCAACTCGAACCTGTGGGTTTTCTTTGTTGGGTTGGGTCTGGACAATCGTCTATGCAGGCTTAAAGCCCATATGTCCATGGCGGACTCGTGTATCTGGACTTTTGGAGATTCCCTTAAAAAAAAAATCAGCATGGTTACGGTAGAGCACGGGAGTTATGTGAAACCTTTGTGTACCATACCGCTTATGCAAAAGGACACCAAACCTGTTCATAAGCCAATTTCTGGACACGGTGATCACCGCACGGTAAGCGTGGTAAGCCATCATCCAAACTTTAAAAAAATCTCATGTTATACACAAGGCAGGTTCGATGCCAGCGACCCCTTGAGCACACTACAATGTGTGCTTTGCTTTTTTTTTTTTTTTTTTTTTTTTTTTTTTTTTTTTTTTTTTTTTTGACTTCCTTTGATCTTTTAATCTGCATCCTCTCTTGTGTGTGCTAGTCTCAATGCCGGGTTTCACTACACGGTTTCCAAAACACCACATCAGCTGGAGCAGGATGAAATAATGAACAAGACTCGTCTTCACAATGCAGCATTTCATTGCACAGTTTCATATGCTCATTGTAGCATTTAATTCTTGTTTTTTGTTGTGATCAAATATACTAGATGAACTTTGTAGCCATTGTGTATTCGGATCAAGCTTCTCACGTACAGCTGCATACTATGATCAAACTAATTCATGTACGTACGACAGCTTGCCAAATAAACATGATCAAATAATTATAGTATAATATATTGACTAATTACAATACTCATGAACGCACACACATCTAGCTTCAGAAAGGATGCCACCCACAACGCAAGCATACGATCGTTCAGTTCAGATAACCAGAATAGCAAGACTTTGGCGAGCAAAAACTGAGGCCTGAATCTCTGTTGGCACTGCTCGATCTGGTCTCATTCCTAGAGCTCGACATGGGACATGTTATTGTCAAACAATAGAACCTGCAGTAATTTAAGAAGAACCAGATACAGTACCCATGATGTACTGCACCACGCTTTGCTGCGTCAGATTCCAATCATGCGTGCGATGCAACGGAGAGGAAATCCAAGATTGCGCATTCACCACTGATGCCAGTCGAGGGAGATTGGTTGAGGTTGCTCGCAAACAGCGACCATCCAATCGCGGCTGTGGCCATGGGATGCTGGTTCCTGCCGCCGGAACGGCCACTGCTTCCTTGAGCGACGGCGGCGAAGAGAGGAAGCTAATCCTGGAACGCAACAAACCTCGGACTCGGAGCTCGCGCTCGCGCTACGGCCGTTGGAGTCTGCGGTGGAGCTCCCGCCCGCGCTCGCGCCCCGGCCGTTGGAGCCAGCGGCGGAGCAACCCCTCCCGCTTGCCCGCGACCCTGGCGGCTGCGCCCGCGGCGGACGGCCTCGCCCGCGCCCCCGGCAGCCGCGCCCCCGGCGGACGGCCTCGACCGCGACCCCGGCGGCTGCAGGCAGCACCCGCGGCGAAGATACATGGCGAGGAAGACGACGGATCCTGCGCTCGCCGGGATGAAACACACCGAGCCCCTCAGTGCGCCTGGAATCTCCTGCCGGCGGCGGATCCATGGCGACCGGATGGCGGCGGACGGCGGACGGTGTACAGCGGAGGGCTGGTGGCGGACGACGAGCGGAGCAGGAAGGCGGGCGAAGAGGACTGGAGAGGGGCGGGCGCGCGGGAAGATTCACTGGAGCGCGGGAAGATGGCGGATGGCGATGCGCGGCTCCACCCCCACACGGGATCGGGGATGATGAAATGAAATGCCTCAGTCTCGTTTCACCCAGTTATCAAGACGTTGGAAACACCGCTACCGTGTTTCACCATGGTGAAACGATTTTCTTCTCTCTCCTCTCCATTTCATACAAAAAAATCCTTCTATACTGATGTGTCGCTATATTAAATATGCATGAAACGCCTATGAAACCCCCACTGAGACTAGTCTTAGCGACAACCAATAAGCGTAGCCCGTTGGATAGTCAGTCGTTAGGATGGGAATGCATGAATGATTTATTGGCTAATTGACCCTATCCATAAAAGGTGCCAGCCTAAAAGTATAAAATAGATCAATACGATCAGACCTTGCTGATCCAAAATCAGTAAGCGCTTTGCGCTTCTATGCTTGGAAGTAGATTAAGGAATATCATATTTTGGAAGTGTAATGGAATGAAATAAAATCATTGTCACCTGCAATTTTTTTTTGAGATTGCAAACTTATTTAATTTGATGCATTGCTAATAGTCTTACCATGTTATATATCATGCTACTTTTCAATCTTGTATCTCACCTTTTCTACCTATGACAGCAGCAAAACATTTGGGGTTGACGGAAAGATCCGTTTGAGTTGGTAATTGAATGACGAGATTAGTGGCCTGACATGTTTCATGTGAGATGATATGTTAAAAAAGTTAGTCCATGGGCTTGAGTCGATCGAGCCAAGAAGTGGAGTTCATCGGGAGCTCTGTGAAAACTTTTTTTTTTTTTTTTTTTTTTTTTTTTTTTTTTTTTTTTTTGCATTTGGCAATAATTTTTTTTTTAGATGCAACAAATGCAGTGCTGCCATTTGTTGGGTATGCTACTTACAAGGAAAAGACCTGTTGCATAGTACACACCAATTCGATGCCTTGGATAGTCCAAATCACGCTAGAACCACCTAAACCAAAGTTTGATCATCTCGCCTTGACAATCGCTCATCATCCATGATATGGGCACGTATGCACCGCATCTATCTCATTTTTATTATTTATTTATTGTAATACAATCTCATCAGTCATTGATACAGTAACCAGAACAAGCATTATATTCAAATTAAAGGACGAAGTCTTCCACGAATTGAAGCAGATCAGTACTCATTCTACTGCATTGATTTGTTTTGGCTCAGGGCTGACGTAGAGTCCAATTGCGTCGAGGAACCATGCCGCACGCCCATAGAAACCAACGATGCTGCCGTTGCCCTGGTCTGGGGTATGGAATGGAGTTCCTTTTTCTTGTCCAAAAGGTCCATAGCTTTTGGCATCTGTAACCAGTGTAAGTGAGGTTACGACATCGGAACTAAACTGACCGAATGTTCCAGAAACTTCAGTTAGAATCTCCGAAGGACCAAGCTGAATCTGTTAAGAGGATAATGGCAGCATACATGGATTAGCCGATCGAGAACATAAACTCTATATGTTATGCTTTAATTTTCTAGAAAAAGTAACTAATGGAGTAACTTGGATTGACCAAGCTGACTCACCATTTGATTGACCCCGCTTTGACGACCCCATGGACCTACGCAGTGCATCCGGCCTTGGTGGTCAATATATGAAAACGCAAGAGAATTTACAGTTGTGTCACTGCAAATTGCTATGCTATCTAGACGGAAAGGCGGCGGCCCCATGATGTCATAACGGCACCCTCCATTTCCGCCCCACGGCCCAATCTTCGCAAGCCCAGCCTGTGTCTGTGTGCATGCGAATGAATTAAAAACTACGACAAATGCAAATTAAGGAGCAAATTAAAAGGAAGAAAGAATTTTAAGCAAGCAAATTATTACTAGTAGTAGAAAAATGAAACCCTACATCATCCTGCTCAGGGTTTGCATAGACGACACCGATTGCGTCAACATGTTGCCCTGCACGTGCAAAGAAGCCAACAATGCTACCACTGCCGTTGCGCTGAGCTGAAGCATGGAAAGGAGTACCGCCTCCATGGCCAAACGGTCCATATGTTGCAGAATTAGTGACTAGTGTAAGTGATGTTATAACATCAGAACTGAATTGGCCAAATGTTCCAGAGACCTTCAACAGGGATTCTGAAGGGCCTAGCTGAATCTGGAATAATATAATGCATGAGAAGAAAAACATATTATCAAATTATACTATTGATCAGCAGCAACATTGGGGAATAATATGGGAAATTAATTAATACTACTCACCATGTGGCTGCGACCGCCATTACCACCCCATGGACCAACAGTATGCTGGTGCTGACTTTGGTCACGGAATGAAAAGGCAAGTGAATCAATCACCGCACCGCTGCAAATTGTAACATTTTCCAGACGATATGGTTCCACCTTGATGTCACAAGGAAACCCTCCATTTCCACCCCACAGTCCGGTCTTGCAAATCTCAACCTAAGTTAAGAGAGCAGTTAAAGAAACAATAGAAACCATTTTTTTTTTGAAATCTCAGCAAGAGAGTTGCCGAGCGTTAATTTATTAGAAGGAGACTAGAAGGATAACAAAACAAAATAACCAAACAAAAACGGAAGGAACAAACAGGAAGAACGAAAGAAAAACACAATGACGATGTAAGTTAGACAATATATACATAGAGAGTGATCAGTACCTTTTCCTTGTGTTTTGTTTTTTCCATATCTTGGTTGTTTATATAGACGCCAATGGCATCAACATACCAACCTGCACGCCCAAAGAAACCCACGATGCTGTTGTTGCTCTGCGCTGGAATGTGGAAAGGAGTTCCTCCTCCCTGGCCAAATGCCCCGTAGCTAGCAACATTGGTAACAAGCTTAAGTGACGTTATAAGGTTGGAGTTTGGAGTAGTGTATGGTCCGATTGTTCCACGAACTTCGGTTATATACTCTGATGGGCCAAGACAAATCTGCACCAAAATGAAAAGATAGATAAACCTAACCTAGATATACTTTTGGAAATCAATATTGCAATATTGAAATATGAACCTGCTAGTAACTTGTATTAAAACAAGAAGCTCTAATTAACACTCACCGTGTGACCGCTTCCGCTATCGCGACCCCAAGGACCAGTAGTATGCTGCACTCCATGGTGATCGCTATGCGAAAATGCATAACTACCCCATGGACCAGCAGTATAGCGCAGCCCATTGTGATCAGTATATGAAAATGCGAGTGAATCAATACCAATGTCACCACAAATTGTGACACTTTCCAGACGGTGGGGTGCAACTTGGATGTCGTGAGACCATCCTCCACTGCCACCCCACATCCCAATTTTGGAAAGCCCAGACTGAGTGGAAACGGCCGTCATCAGGCAAGCAAGCAAAAGAGAGAGAGAGAGAGAGAGAGAGAGAGAGAGAGAGAGAGAGAGAGAGAGAGAGAGAGGAAAATATGTAAGGAAGAACAAAACGAAATAAATAGATTACAAGAAAGTATATATATACGTACGTTTCCTTGGTCCTTTATCTTTTCAAGCTTCCGGTTCATATAGACACCAAGTGCATCGACACGAAGCCCCGCACGAACATAGAAGCCAACAATGCTGCCGTTGCCATGTGTTGTTGCGCGGAAAGGAGTTCCTTCTCCTCGTCCAAATGGTCCATAGCAACCAGAGTTGGTGACAAATGTAAGCGACGTTATAACAAAATCTGGTGGCATGGAACCAATTGTTCCGCAAACTTCCTTCAGGAATTCTGAAGAACCAAGTAGAATCTGTAACAAGAACAGAAAATAAGGCATATATGCATCTTGATATTAGTTAGTAACTAAAAGAATGTAAGTGATGAGAAGCACACAGGTCAACAGAAAGCCAAGGTACAATATATTTTGTTTGTGCGTGCTTTGTCGTCTTTACAAGTAAGTAATATATATGTGTGTGTGTGTGTCTATGTGTGTGTGTGTGTAGAGGGAGGGCATACTCTGATAATAAGTTATTCTATAGCCACCTCTATTTACGATAATTTTTATACTAAATTGACGATAATATGAATACACATTTACGATAGTTGTGTTATTATAACACATAGGGATATTTACCGTAATATTATAGTTAAGAAGTTATTATAATCTTATAAATTAGCATAGTAATTATCGTAACTCAAAGTGACTATTGAATAAGTTATTCTACAGTCAGCTATATATAAGGAAATTATTTCCTACTCCTAGGAGTAGCTACTCCCATGCGTATATCTCTAGATTTATGGTGTATATGACCAAACGAAGTGTATGTCGATGATGTATATGATCATATTAGACCATCTAGGATGGTATGTATGTTAAGTATGCGTGCATACATAGAGTATATGGTTATACTTATTTTATATACTACAATAGTGGCATTTTAGTAATATATTAAAAAATATGGGTTCCATTGAAAAATTTTCGGATAGTAAGATGGCGTTCTCGCTTCCGAGAAATTACTGCCGGCAATTTTATATTAAAATATATTAATATTTATGCTAAGTAATTAGTATCATCGGAAAGATCTTTAAATCTAGTTTTAAACAAAATTATTTAGAGATATAAATATTGCACATATTTTCTATAAATCGAGTCAAACTTGTGGCACGAAAACCCAAAACGTCATTTTTTTTAAACAGAGGGAGTATTACTGACTCACCGTATGATTGCTCCCACCATGGCCACCCCATGGACCTGCAGTCTGATGTTTCCCAGTATGGTCGCTGTATGAAAATGAGAGTGAATTGACGACCGCGCCACTACAAATTGTCACACTTTTGAGACGGTGGGGTGCCACTTTGACATCATGAGGTCTCCCTCCATTCCCACCACATGGCCCAATCTTGGCAATCCCAGTCCCAGCCTGCACGAACAAATAAATGATGAACAAGGAAAGAAATGGGTGAAATTAATAGAACGAAGAAGCTATAGATGGAACCAATGCAAGCAAAGCCATACTAGTTGTTGTTTCTCAGGTTCCAACTCTGGGATAGCTTGATTTCCATGCCACAGCATCTCCCTTTCAAAATGCCTGGTCATGTCAAGGGTGGGATGGTTTGGATTCAAGTTGATTGCATTCTTTATGGCATCCTCTGCAGTCTTCACCTCCCAAAGAAAAGCAGAGTGACAGTTGATTGCAACATCTACAGCCTTAAGAGAGGTGAGATTCTCAAAACCATGGTTGAAGCAGGCAAGAACAGTCTTCGTTTCCTTGAGACGAAAACTGAGCGAAAGAACTTGAAGCCTCTGCATGGCACCTCGTTTGAACACCAGCACCATTGCACTGCTTGTGAACTTGAACTTCGCTAGGCACCGGAAAGCTGGCTCTCCGGTACTACTGGTGATCATTAGCTTTTCTCTTGTGGCTTCTGCCACGTGCAAATCAAGGGAATAAAGTGTGGGCAAATCCCTGAGAATTTCAAGATCCTCCTGCGAAAGTTTGGACACCATGATGGATAGGTCAGAGAGGTTCAGAAGCGAGGAATTAATCCATCTTGGTAGTGTAGAGAATGGATTGATGACTTGTGCAAATTGTTCGAATATATTCTCATGATATCCAGAGACACATGCCAAAAATCGCCTGAGGAGTCTAGGGGGTGAGAAACCTGCTGCTGACATAAAATCCAGGGACACACTTGAAGTAAAAATAGAGAGTGTTTGGAGCTTCTTCAGATTGCATAGACATTCAAGCAATGGTTTCTCGTAGCACTCGTCCCATGTACGGAGGGACATCTGCAGCACCCTAAGTCTGGATAGATTGCCCAGCTCTGTCAAAAGGTATGGATACTTGCTGATATCTATTTCAGACAGCTCTTCAAGAGATTTCATATTCCCAATCCCATCGGGGAGCTTTGTTTGCGTGTTAACATGAAGGCACCTAAGCTGTCTTAGCTTAACCACTGTTGATGGCAGTTCCTTTACTATGGCCTTTTCCAGGTCCAGTGTCTGCAAAAATTGCAAATTTCCAGTTTCGGCTGGAAGCTCAATAAAATGTGTAGAACTAAGCCTCAGATACCTCAAGTGAGGCAAGCAGCCAATACCCTTAATGTTATAGCTACAGCAGTCTTTCAATTCGAGGACATGTAAGAGTTGAAAATTAGAAAGGGGCAGGTTCAAATCTGTAGCTCTGCAAAATACAGTAAGTGACCTCACATGGAATAATTCTTCCTTGGTTCCATGATATACTATGGCATGCTTCTCCATGATGCCTTGGAAGGATAACCGACGGATCTTGCTTGGTATAGATGCGGGTTTCATAGTAGTACTATTTACTATTGTAACAAAGTTCTCTTCAATTGACAAGGAAGTGATAAACTCGAGTACCATGTCATGCACCCGACAATCTTGCCACCAACCATGGGTGCCAACATGCATAGGTTGTATCAAGCTTCTATTAATCAGCTCCTTAAAGTAACTCTCTCCTAGTTCATACAGGTTTATATCATGTTTTGCATGGACAAAACCTTCAGCTATCCACCTCCGTATCAAGTCATCTCTTTCAATTATATGATCCTCTGGAAATATACTTAGATACAATAGGCAAGTCTTCAGCTGAGAAGGCAGGTCACAGTAACTAAGAGATAGTATGCCCCGCATGTCCTTCATATCACAGTTGTCTTCAAGTCCGGTTTGAAAAGAATTGCATAAGCTGTACAATCGGTCATCTACCTGTGCCCAATTGTTCGCATTAGCAAACAGACTTGCAACAGTAACGATCGCTAATGGTAGGCCCCCACATCTTCTTAAGGTTTTCTGAACCATGTCCTTAAGTTCAGGAGGGAGTATGCCTTGTCGGCAAACTTTGTAATAGAATAGCCTTTCAGAGTCAGCTAAAGAGAGAGGCTGCAGTTCATATATTCTGCCATCAACTTGATCAGAGGAGCAACATATTTCAGCAACACCCATGATGCGAGTTGTTGTAATTATTTTACTACTAAGGTTGTTCTCAATCAGGGCACACTTGATATGCTTCCAGACGGATTCATCCCATAAATCATCAATAACAATGAAGTACCTAGCATATTTTGAGTAGAAGCATTAGGAGGAAAATTAGGCATGCAAATAATAACTAAACTGAGTTGACGGATGCGTGCGCAATATATAGATATCAGTTATTAACAAGCAATCTAAGGAACAATAGTGAAAACCAAATACACAGGCTAGCAGTCGAATTAAACTCGAAGGAGATTACCACAAACCACAGTGGCTAAAAAAGGAGAAATAGCCTAGAAATTCTATAAAGACATCCAGCCCTTAATAATTCTCTGATAACGTAGTAACGTACTACTCCTATTAAAGTCACAGACATCCAGCCCTTAATTACCTTCTTGATATAACCGACATCATAGGCCCTACCGTCGTCCTCATGCAGATGCAGTACCCTCAACCTCGGTCGGTCATGAATCTCTCCGGTTCCTTTGCCATCGTCCAGCCGGGCCAAATTAGCTAGCCGATTGGACAACAGTCTAACTCCACTGCTTCTCCTAATCCAGGAACCAGACGATCGCAATGCAATTACATGCTGTGGACGCGCGCGGTGCCAGAATGGACAGAGCATATCCTACAATGATCCCCGTGTGTGTGTGACTTTGCCTTCCTGCCTCTCAACTCATACGTCTCTCTCTCTTCCACTAAACGTAAGGGTCAATAAAAAAAAGATCTGATTCTTTTAGTTCTTTACGATTGATACCATCAATCATTATCTTGCTTTTTGAAGACTAAAAAAAATCTGTTGTCTTAATGCAAATGCATGGCTAAATTAACTCCAACTAATGAGAACAAAACCAACATGAACCAAAGAAATAGTAACAAGAAGCGATTGTTGTCATAAAAAAGTGCACATCATTATGTTCAGATTATTTGTACTTAGGTAAAGCTAATACGTTCTGGGGTTGAATTGAATCCAAGCTTTTTTTAATAATAGAATATAAAGCACAATAAAAGGGACAATGGCTAGAGAATGGGATACGACTGGAACTAGATGACAGAACCACAAGTTTCAACAACTTTCATCTGAAAAAAGTTTCAAGTCTCAGATAGGTTAATTTGATCCAAAATTATAGCAGGATATATCCGTCGGAAAATATATCAAGACCGAAAAAAGTTTCGAGACAAGGTATATCACTACAACATGTCATTTAATTAAAGGCATTTTGTTAAAGGCATTTTTTAAAAATTGCCTCAATTTCCTCTTACTTAGAGGCATTTTTATGAAAAAGCCTTTAAAAACCATTTTCTAGAGGCATTTTTATGAAAATGCCTTCTATAGTTCTAGCATTGAAGGTGTTTTTAGGAAATACCTTCTATAGTTCTAGCATTGGAGGCATTTTTAGAAAATGCCTTCTATAGTTTTTCGTACAGATTCTCCAGCGTGCATGGGCGACTAGACGAGAGAGTGCGCCCCGCCCTTCACCGCGAAGAAAATGAAAATGGAACCCGACACAGAGGGAGGGAGGGGGAGGATGAAAACGGAACAGAAATATTCCGTACCGACCACTTTTATTTTTCTATATTATCGCACTGTTTTCAACATAAAAATTTGTCCATTTTAATTGGTTTCACAACTATTTTTTGTACTCTTTAATTGCTAAAATATAAAAATACTCCGAACAAACTGTTTTTGTTTTCTATATCGTAATATTCGACCGTTTCCGACCGTGAGGGTCTAGAGGAAATCGACCCGTCTCGGCACCCCACCCACCTGACCTCCCGCTCGCTCGCCCCATGGCGCCGTCGCGGCCGCTCATGCGGGGGATCGCCCGCCTCGCGTCTTCCCCACCAGCGGCGGCCGCGCCTCACCATACGCCGTCGTGCTCACCGCCCTGCTCCTCGTCTCCGCCGCCCTCCTCGCGCTCATCGCCTTCGGCGTCTTCTCACTCCCCGTGTGCGCGCCCAACGCCGCCACAACCGGCGCCGGCGCTGCAGCCGGATGGGAGACCGAGTCCGCCGACGCCCGACCCGCGCGCCCCGCCCCCGCCGCGTCCTAGGGTGAGTCACCACTGCTGTGATGTGATCCTTCCTCTGTCTGCGACGGCTGCCGAGCTCCTACAGCGTTGCTTCCTCCGCCCGCTCGCGCTGCTTCCTCCCCGTCGACGCGCCGCCCGCATCCTCCACCTGCTCGGGCGAGGACCTTCCCCTCCCCTGCATCTGGCTCGCGCGCGAGCCCCATCCACATCCTTCCGCCAGCAGGAAGGAGGACTGCGCCGCCCGGATCCCCCTGGAAGTGATCGGCACAGCACGGTTCTTCCCTCTACCCGGCTGCTTCCACTCCCGGGCGCACCCTGGATCTGCTCGCAAGCGGCGCCATCCTGCGACCTCCATCATCGCGCTCGGCAGCAGCAGCATCTCTGCTCGCCAGCCTGGAAGAGCCCTGCGCCGCATCTCTGCTCACGAGCAGCCCCGCCATCCCCGTCCGCACGCCCTGCAGCAGCACCACCACCACCAGAGGTGCGTGCTTCCCCTAGATATGCATTGGATTTGTTGGACAGTCTACAACTTCAGATCAGGCTGGCAGCAGGGGGTTCCTCCGCCAGCCTGACTGAAATTGGGGCTGTTTAAATTGTTTTGTTCTCATGCAGAGGGTAGGCATTCGAAGCAACGTCCACGCTACCTGCACTTTGGATGTTGCTGCGGATGACTACTCACCACAGCGCTACTTCCAAATCCGTAGTTACAACTTAATTTAATTGATGATTTTAATAGGCATCCAATTGTGTAGATCTCCAATTGTGTAGCATTGGCTTTCTGTCATGTGACCTTGGTAGTTACAAACCCATAGGTTGTCCAAACATTGGCAAGACAATAGACTAAGGTTTCACTTGGCAAGGGAACCGGCGTAGGCTGTTTTGGTATACCAACACATGCTTGTAGGCTGTTTTTGCAATTTACATATTCTGTTGCCACCTGTTATAAATTAACTAACCAAGGTAATGCTTCTTTTAAATTGGTAGTACAGAGAAACTAACACTGTTCTTGGATGTATGGAGCAACGGGATACTATACCAAATATTGGTGCTGCAATTGTGTTCAACCCTTAACAAGGGTGAAATTATTTTTTCCTCACTCTTTATTAGTTTTCACCTTTGGAAATAATCTTAACTTTGTAATTTCGGATCAGAATTACTCTATGCTAAATTATTAGCCACAACCCTTGATACCATATATTATGACACATGCAGTGCTTTACAACACAGTAACATTCTGATTGATCTCATGTTGTGAATGGAAGGTCTTGGTTAAGTTTGATCAGTCATTCGACAGGATTCTCCATCCTGATACAGAGCCTTGGAGTAGTCTATAAGTGAGGTAATGTTGTCTACCTATAACATATATCTTACAACGATCTGATGCATGCATGTGTCATTTGTCATTCTTCATGGTATGTATTTTTAGTTCTACCTTGGTATGCTCTTTTTTGCTGCGCCACTGATACATGACTTCTTTAAGATGCTACCATTTACTGACAAATATGTTGTCTTAAACTGAAATAAACTTAAAGCTTCCTGCATGTTAAGTGATTTATACAGAAACATGTCTTCTCTCCGAATTTACAGAACCTCCTAAATGCAGATCTTGAAGGCTTTGTTAAAATATTGGATACGCAATACGTGTTTCTTTCTGTGTTCTTAAGAGGATTTCTTAGTCAGTTACATGTATTATTTTCATCCAAATGCACTTGCATCCTCACTTTTACTATCTGCTCCACCGTGGCGTGCTTACTCTCTACACCTCTGGTTTCTTCCTGGAGGATGCATGGCTGTAGCAGATAATAGCACCTCGAGCAGAGAACTTGACCATATTAGCATGTTCTCTTTCCTCAGGGGACCATATTAGCATGTTCTCTTTGCTCAGGGTGCCCATCCTTCATGGTGGACTCGCTTACACCATGTGTTGGTTAATGTCCTTGACCAAGTTAAACAACCACATGAGACAGCAAATTAATGGTGGATTCTCTTTGTGTTTTCTTGTTATGTTGTGGACTAAAAGACCTAGTTCATTGTATACTTGCCTTGCTGTTATTAAATTATAACTGTCCTTTTTCTGCTCTGAAATCCTTGTGTTTCAATTTTCATTAAAGGGATTCCTAACTCACATCTCTTTTCTGGTCATCCATTGATAGATGACAAGGGCGCCAAGGAGCAATAAGGAAAGACGATGCTGCTCTCACAGTTGCAATTAAAAGGCAGGCTATGCAGATTTGGCCGGCAGCAACTCGGTTACTGATCAGGTTATTGCAGAGAACCTTGCTGTTCATCCATGCTAGTACCTTTTTGGTGCACACTGTTGCCTTTGTATGCAATCTATGCTATATTGATTTGTCTTGACAAAACAAAACAGGTATGCTAGTATATGGAAGCGAGAGCTGAGCGAATTTTCCTTCAAGCGAATTTTCCTTCTTGAAGATGGTAAACCAGATGTTCCATGAAGAGTGGCCTAACAATCTTGCTTTGGTTTAATTTCATCCTATAGTGGTTTTGGCAAAGTGTTTATTACCTTTGTTTTGCATTGTTATTTCTGTAGATGCTTGCAGTTTGAGACGGCATAGGAGCTAGGAACAGAATGCCTCAAAAGACCTTTTGAGTCCAGTTTATAGAAGGCATTCTCAAGTATGCCTCAAAAGGTTTTTGAAGGCATTTTGATGACTTTTAAAGGCATTTTTAAATGCCTTGCATAAAGGGGCATGCTGTCGAGGTTCCATTCAAGTCAAAGTTTTAGAAAGCTATTAGCTCAGTTTTTCGAACTGTACGTTGACATCTCAGAAAATTGGATAACTGAGTAGACTCTATATATGGTAATATAATGTTACAAATAGTCTCCCATGTCAATACTAAGGGCTAAGAATTCCCACAGTAATTAATCGAACAAAAGAAACGCGTACCTACACTGTATAACTTTTTAACTACATGTACAACATATGGTTGAGGGATCTGGGTTATTAATCGCATAAGTTAGTATCATATTTCAATTGACATCGACTGAAAACGTTTCTTGAACAGGTACGCATGATGAGTGAATAACTATGCTCTAAGTTACATTACAAAACGAAATTCATAATTCAGCATATATAAGATTAGCTCATATAAGATATCAAGATGCCAATCAGCAAAAGTCTACGCTATGGGGCTATAAATTCTCATATCACCTCTATTTAGTTGGTGGGTATATATATGTTAAAGGATGTAACATGCACATTATCGAATATTAAAGTTTGAGCGACTTATAAAATATGAAACATGTGAATTACAGTAAACAGCATGTGCCCCATGCAACTTATAAAATAGCTGTCAACCAGTTAGAGTAACTTTCCTGTATACGTATGTAGCCATAAGAGATTGAAGTAGAAATTATATGAGAGGTTTAGGAGAAAACATGCATGCATACCTCTTATCCTTGAGGATCTCTCTTATTCTGTCGATGACTTCCTTCTCTTCCCATGCCTCAGCATTTTCGGGCCTTTGCTGGCTTACTCCCCTGAGTACGCTACAGAGGATATTCTTATTGTTGGGCTTGAGGGACACCGAAACGAAGGCTACGCAGTCAAACTGCGCCCGGAAACTTTGATACACTAGGTTGGCTAGAGTTGTCTTGCCTAATCCTCCTGCGCCAACGATGGAGACTAGCTTCAGCTTCTTCTGATTCTTCTGAATCAGTGGGTCATCCTTCTCAAGCGAAAGTAGTTGTATTAGTTCCTCCTTGGAGCGATCGATGCCGACAATCTGGGCCACGTCTTCGTAGAGAGCTGGCAAGCGAGGATCCCTCGGCTGGGCTGGGGTTACAAGCAGGCTGCTATCAAGTTTGAAGCTCTCCCGACGCTCACTCGCCTGCTTGACATCATTCTTTATGCGCTTGATCTCCATGGCGATGGCGCGGCGGGCCCTGTATGTAAGGATGAAAATGGTCGGAAACGGTCGAACACGATATTACAATATAGAAAACGAAAGCAGTCGGTTCGGGATATTTCTAAATTTTAGCAATTGAAGAGTACAAAAAATGGTTGTGAAACCAATCGAAACTGATAATTTTTTATGTTTGGCGAAATCCAGAGACGGTATCATAATATAGAAAACGAAATCGGTTGGTCCGAAATATTTCCGTTCCGTTTTCATCCTTACCTGTACGTGGCTGGCGGTGGCGGCAATAAGCCCTTCATCCTGCTCACCAACTCCTTGATGCTGGCGCAGCAGCTGCAGCACCCCATGGAGGCGGGCTGGTCTTCGAGCAGCACATGGTCACGGCTGGTGCCATGTCCGCACACCATGTAGGAGTCAATGGTGTCCTCAATGTCATAGGACAGCTCCCTCACATGCCTCGCCCACAGCTTGACGTGCCCTTCAAGCTGCTCGGTCGGCACGTCCGACACCTTCTCCAGTGCAACCTGCATGCTCTCCAGATCTTTCTGGAGGTGCATGATCCCATCTTTGACGCCCTTGTGCAGCTTGTATTCATCGGCGAGCAACTTAGATAGCTTTGGAAGGAGCGTGTTCAAGGCACCCGTCGTGGCGCTCACCGCGAGCTCCATAGGAGCAACTTAGATAGCTTTGGAAGGATTGCGCGCTTTATAGGCAAGCAGGGGATGGATCGGAGGTACTAGCTGCTAGGGGAATATAGGACACCAGCAAATTCGTGGTCATCTGGTTTAAGTAAGGCATATAGAATGGAATAATCTCAGTCAAAAAAAAAAGAATGGAATAATAGAATCTCAGTCGCTGGGTTGGTACGATTGGACCAGCTGATCATTGTGCTTGTGGATGAGATTTAGGGAAATGACAGGAGCGATGTGTGATGCTTTGTTTTCTTCAGATCTTTATACGGTATTACTATTAGAATGAAAATCCGTGATGGATTTGAATTGTTTTCTTCATCTGCTTATCCAAAGTTCATTTTAGAAAGGATTTGTGCCACAGGAGGCAGAAGGGTGGGGGCAGGCTGTGAAGATGAAGGTGATCTTGCACCCTTCTGTTTCAATTTTCCCTTCTCTTCAAAATCTGTTCTGCATTTGACTTTTGCTTGGTCCATGCTTTTTGTACAGCGAACTTGATCTCCCCCAACAGCAGCCCCTCGATGGTTTGGTCCGTCTTGCCGGGCCAGAGCAGCGTCCTTTGTTATTTTGGGAGGGGGGGGGGTGGGGGTGTAGCGGAACCCTCGCCAGCGACACCCAAGCTGCTCATGGGCTGTGGGTAGGTGGGCTGGAGAGTACGGAGTAGTGGCCTGGCACTTGTTGATGGGTGAGCGAATGAGCTCTGCCATTGGATTTGATTTTCGAGATTCACGTTTGCGCTTGTTTGCCGTGGCAACTTGTTCGGTCTATAAATAGTCAAAGTCGGTCATGCGGTGAAAATTGGGTTTTTGATTGCGGTGAGGGGGAAATATCGCACTCGATACGACTTGTGAAGGTTGCTTTTCTGCTCCGGGAGCGGGGGGTGAGTGTGTTTTGGGATGTCTTCTCGAGGTCGTTCGGGTTGTGCTAAGGAGAAGGTTAATATGGAGTGGAGCTTTGAGTTTGGTCGGAGCTCAGAGGATGACTTGGATGTGTTTGCTTTGCGTGGTTGGTTCGACCGGTCGAGGGCTCGTCATGCCGGCGGCAAAACCGTTCCACGACCGTGGTCGGGGGAGGTTGTGGTGTTTGAGCAGTTCTTTGAGGCTGTTGCGGTTTCCTGTGGTGCCTCTCATCATGGACATCTTGCGGAGGTTCAAGGTTCGGTTCCATCATCTGATGCCTAATGGCTTTATCCGGCTGGCGGTTTTTGTATGGGGTTGTCGCTCATAGGGTGTGGAGCCTAACGTCGAGGGTTTTGTCTGTTTGCACAACCTTTTTACGGATGCTCGCTGCAAGGATGTCAGAGGTAGGACGGAGTTCGGGCAATTTGGTGTCTATACCTTTAGCCGTCATTCGCCTGCGGCACTGCCTATTGCTGGGCATCAGAACAAGTGGCCTGGCGACTGGAGTAGGCGGTGGTTTTATTATGAGATTGAGGAAGGTGGGGATTTGGCCGGGAGGTTGGCTCCGCTTGGGGGTGCGGTTACCGTCGAGGCTCGGGGTGTTGACACCGGTCAAGTCTGCGTCGACCGATAGCGGTTCTTCATCGCTGCATTGGGTCTCGTGACTTGATGGAGGAGTACTGTGCTGCGAAGGTGCTGCCACTCTCCGCTGAGTAGGGATGGTTCTTGGTTCGGGGTGACGAGGGTTACAAGGCTCGAGGTTACAAGGGGTTGCGTGTGCCAGTTTGTGATGTTCGCGCTTCGTAGGCGGAAGAGCTTGATCGCTATGGGAGAGGACGATAGTTCTTGCTGCATGTCTACGGGACTGTTATGGCGGAGGTTGAGGGGCTTGTTGGGGCTCGAACTGTTGCATAGGTTGAGGCTATTCGGTGAGCGACTTCTAACTTGCCTCGCCTGAACCGCATTTTTGATCTCCTCAGAGTTGGTTATGGCAATCGAGTTGTTTCGTCCGACTCGGCAGAGGTCATCATTGAAGAGGGTTTCTCGGAGCGGCAGAAGGTTGGTACGTCGGGTCCGAAGGGTGGTCTTGGCGGTAAGCATGGTCGAGGGCTTCCCGATCCTTGCAAAGATTGTTCTGCTGGTGGTGGCAAGAAGTTTCAGGGCGACGGTAGTTATCTGGCTCCTGTCAAAGTTGATGATGATGTTCGAGTGGGAGGATTGGCTTATACTGGCTTGGGTGCTGGTGCTAGCGGAGATAACAGTGATGAGGAAGCTAAGGCGGAAGCTAAGATTGTTGCTGATGTGCCGGAGGTCCTGGTGATTGGAGTCGGTGGTGGCGAGGGTCTTGGAGCTGCGCTTTTGCGGACCGCGGAGGAGCCGGGTGGCTCGGGTGCAAGGAGGGTCGGCGCGGGGCCTAAAGGTGCCGGTGGTTCGGGGTCTGGGCCTCAGGTTGCTAGATGCGAGGCAGAGCCCGCTCGTGTTGCGGATCCATCGCCGTCTGCTGTGGCGGTCTTTGGCAAAGGCCACTACCATCTTGTCGTTGATGGTCGAGAGGTCGATTGGGTGGAGGGGCCTCACACGCCTGGTAAGTGGGCCATGGGCGAGGTGTCTCCGTGAGAGCTGCCGAAGATTGCCAGTAAGGTTGGGGTCGAGGGTTCTGGCGTGGAGATGTTTACAGGGCCTAACCTTCGAGCACTTCTGATGCTGTGTTCTGATGCGAAGCGAGGGTTCCTGGAGAACGTATTTGGTAGAATCTACGTTCCTAAGCTTGAATTGTAGCTATCTAGCCAACCACGCAATGTGCTGAGTCATGATCTTGCTATGAAGGCTGCCAAGCTGTTTCTGTTGGCTCATTGTGCGGGTCATCGCGAAGCGTGGGATGCTGAGGAGCATGGTGCTGAGGTTACTCGGCTGCAGAACAAAAATGATCTATTGCAGGCCGAGCGGGACGCTAAGGCGGAGGAGGTGCGTCAGCTGGAGGTGAGGGTTAGCTCTCTGAAGGAACAAAATATGAAGTTGTTTGAGGATATGGAGGGTACTAGCCATCGCAATATTGACCTCATGGGTGAGAAGCGGGTGGCTGGGGAAGAGAAGGAGAAGGTAGAAAAGAGGGCTTCGCGCCTGGGTAGGAAGTTGGGTAATGTGGCTATTGATTGGAAAATGTCGATGGAGGAGGTTGAGAGGGCTTTGAAGGCTATTATGGTGGATTGTGTGGTGTTGCCCCGACTGGCGGTCCTTCCGGAGGTTCGGCGGTTGCTGCTGGGTGGCTCTGTGGAAGGATTGGGGAGATGCGTGGGTTGTTTCATACTGCGGTGGACTCTGGGGCTTGGGTTGCTGTGATGGCGATGGCGCGTGTTTTGCGTGAGATGGGTTGTGAGCACGTGTTGTCGTGGGGGAGTTTAGCGCGGAGTTTCCCTGTCCGGCTGAGATGGTGTCTGCTGCGGATGACATCTTGAGTGTGGGTCTCGTGGGCCATTTTATGGAGCGGTTCTGAAGCGGCGGAGGGCGCGACCTTGCTTTGTCGCGTGCGCGGGTCTTGAACAAGCAGGTTTGTTTGGCATGCATTTAGGAGGGTGTGGAGTTTGATGTCGTGGCATTGTTTCTCCTGTATTTGGCCGCTGATAGTTTGGTTGCAAGGCACCGCGGAGCCTGCGGGTTGTGAAGCACCTGGAAGTAGACCTTTGTCAAGCCGCGGAGTTGCGCCCGGCCCCGGGGCTGGGCCTCTGAGCACACGGGGGTGGGCGGTTCCGGTTCTGGAGAGGTGCGGAGGTGACAGTGTTACGTGTTAACTTGTCGGGCGCGCGGCCGCTTTTGGTTTGTTCATAGAGTGGGAAAACTTTCGCGTTGTGGTAGAGGTTGTGTCAGAGAGGGTTACATTATATCTTTTGTATTAGCTGTTTCTTACCGGTTTGAGTGACTGCTACCTTTGTCGCGCAGGTTCCGGTGGAGCCTGCTCGAGAGGTGCTTGATGTTTTGCCCTTGATGATGAATAGACAGGATATGTTTATTGCTGGGTGAACTGGTCTTGGGTTAGGGCGAGGTATCCTTGGGTCTCTTTTGATCGGTTCTGGTGGTCGAGGGTGAAGAAGTATGACATCGCGAACCGAGCGGCTAGTGTTTTCTGGTGGACGGTGGATTTGACTGAGAGGCAGGCTATGCGGCAGCGTTTTGGTGTGGGTTCTGTTGTCGACGAAGACATTGGAGACGATGAAGCGTTGGATTTTCTCTTTGAGCGAGGCCCGGCTTTGGTTGATGACAATGGGAACTTGATTAGGCCGAAAACAGAGTCGATGGAGCTAGATGAGCGCGACTACCATCGCTCTAACAGGTCGAGGGTTCTGGCCGGGGACTTGCCTTTGGTGCCTTGGGAGCCCGATTTGGATGGACCCTCCACCGATGTGTGGTCGGGTGATAGGATTGTGGTTGATGATGTCGAGGAGTTTGTTGAGGACATGGCCGGGGTTTTAGCTGAAACTGGTCTTGTTGAAGTTGTTAGGCACTTAGTTGTGGAGTGGGGGTTGGCTTACTTGAGTGAGAGTTGAACGAGCGTGTGGTTTATGGAAAAGCGTTGTGGCCTTGTCGGAGGTTGTATGAGCTCGTTTTCTTGGTGCATATGTGTGGATCTGGTGTTTGGCGAACTCCGCCTTTCTCTTTTGGCGAGGCTCTTAGAGATGCAAGAGTTGAGGCGACACCCATCTTTTTTTGAGCGGGGCTCGTGATGACGTAATGGTTGAGGCGTGCAGTGACGCCCATCTGTTTTTTCAACGAGGCTCGTGATGACGTAATAGTTGAGGCGCGCAGCGACGCCCATCTGTTTTTTCGGTGAGGCTCGCGACGACATAATACTTGAGGCGTGCAGCGACGCCCATCTGTTTTTTCAGCGAGGCTCGCGACGATGTAATACTTGAGGCGTGCCGCATCATGGGAAATGAAACCATGAGTACGAGAATGTACTCAGCTAGACTTACCCATCATAATCTAAAATAAAGTGACTCTCAAGGAGTATGCAAAGCTTTTGAAGTGGGGTGGCTGACTCATTTCTTTGCAAGAAAGGCTGAGCTTAGTTATATAAGGATTAATGAGTTAACCTGATCTTACTACGTTAGCACCTGTACTCATTTCTTTTTAAAGTTGTTAACCTGATTTTACTACGTTAGCACCTGTACTAATCATTTCATTTTGAGACAAGCAATCAATAGTAAGAGTATCCATCCGGTTGGGCATTTCCAGCATCAACATCGACATTAACATAACCATCATTGTGTTCAAGTAGATTACTACGATGCCGCTGCTTGGTCAAGTGTTCACTATCCAGGAACGATGGCGATTATAATCGATTGCAAACCAGCTGGCGAGGTATTCCCCACACAAACAAGGCATGCTTTGCAAGGGCTGCCTTTATCATCGAGGATCGGTTCGGGTAAAGTCGCGGGATCAACAGGAACCATCGTACCCAGGGGCCGCCCGGCTGCGTACTAGTCGGGTACCGACCTCAGGCTTACTCTCCGCGTCCCTGTGGCCCACTGACACCAACTCCAGTACGATGCGTTCAGCTGGGCCGAAACCCAGCCCAAACAGAGCGACAGCTTCGCGGTCGGATGATCACACCCTTCCAGCTAAATGTGGGGCATTGTTCAACATGATCCGAGGACATACAACGAGCACAGTCCTTAATCCACATGGATGGGGTCACTATGATCTAACCCCATAAAACTCCGCCCAGTCTAGATTTAATGCGGCCACATGGTTATGTTTAATTCCAACAACAGCAGTGCCAACCATAAGGGAGTATCCACCTATAACTCAAGGTGACAGGAAATCACCTGACTTCTACCGATCCAACTAAGCAGGGCTAAGCATATAGCGAACCTAAACCTATTAGGGTGTAAAGGTAACTCAGGTGAACAAGGGTGATCACAATGCATCAACGGTATCGAACAACGCCTAAAAACTTAATGCATAATAACCAGTAAAGGACGCAAGTTGAGTTATTAGGAAAAACTGTAGGGAGAAATGCTCCGGGGCTTGCCTTTCTCAAAGGAGCTTGGCTGGTGGTCAGGGCACTCGGGCAGGTCAGCGTCTGGATCCTCATCCGCTGCTGCCTCCTGCAGCACTGCTCCCTGCTGTCCTTCCTCTTCCGGCTCCTCGGGAACTATCGGCGTAATATCCTCCGGGAAACCTGGATGATGCATAAGTGCATATGAATACCATGTATGCATTATAGAAGGCATGATGTAGGATGATGATGATGAATGAATGAGTAAGTTATGATTCCACAAGGTAGTCAACATCCCCCTTAATCGATTTGCATATCTTAAAAGCTTAATTAAGTATCACGAAAACCCTAAATACTTATCATCGACGCAAGACATATCATCGTAGAGGTGATGTACCACATAGGTGCTACTACCAAGGTACTGCATGAATCACTTAGTTAAACTATAGCAACCCACCAGCAATTATCTTTCCCAAGAATAAAAAAGAACACTATAACTACATGGACTGACATAGCAAAACCCTAATTAAATATCCAATGAAACTATGGGCAGAACTAGAGCACATATCTATACTACTCATAAAATTCTGTAAAAATTATAGAAGCTACAACATATTAAATAAAGTCTACCATAAAAATTTTACATGAAAATAGTAAATACTTTAGCCTACACAAAAAAAAAAGGCATCACAATTAATGGGATCTAAAATACTTTGTACTGTGAAAGGTGTCAAACAAGGGATCTCATAATTTTCTTAGCTACTTTCTAGCATAAGATCAACCTACAAAAATTACCAAGCATTATCTTCACATATTTTATTTATTATGGATTTCTTAATCTATAGGCAATAATAACCCTATAAATAAACAGAGCAATTTTTACATGTGACATAGCAAGTAAATATTTTTCATGGATCAAGCCTCTCCTAACTAGAACAACAAGGCAAGAATCACATTTTTCTGATAAGCCTAGAATTAGTTATGCATTTCTACAGTTTTAAGTAATTAATAGCAATAAATAAACTACACAGAAAAGTATCTCCAAAAATATAACCTATATTTTTCATGCATAGTACTCCTCATAAGAAAAATATTGCAAGTTGAATCACTTCATTTGGACTTAAAATGAGGGAGTTATGAATTTTGCAAGATTTTCACAAAAGCTGAAGGAAATACATTTTCTGAAAACCGAACCCTAAATGCTATGCGTACCCAGCCCTATCCCCCACAGTCACTGACGTGCACCAGGCGCTGCTACGCGTACCCGACGCTGTGCACACGGCGACCAACGCGGGAGAGGCACCGATGTGTGGGACCCGTGGTCAACGGGACCCACCTGTCGGTCAAACAGGGCAGAGGGGCGGCGCTGACCGGCGGCAACTCGCCGACGGCGAGGTCTCCGGCAGCACGGTTGGCACCGTTGGACTCGTCTCGGTGACGCGCATCTACTGGTGCAAGAAGTGCAAGCTATAGTAGCCTAAATCGATGACGACCATGAACGGCGGTTAGCGGCGGCGGCAGTCGACGGCGAAGTCGCCGAAAACGGCCGCGATGGGGTGCGTGGAGGTGCAGTCAAGCTATCTTAAGCCAAGGCGAAGCTAGCGCATGCATTAGATGAAGAAGAAGCGGGCTAGGGTGGTGGCGCGAGCTCGCCGGAGCTCGGCTGCTCGGCGGTGGAGGAAACCAGGCCAAATTGGCCCATACCTTCTGTCGATTTGGCTGCGGTTGGGTTTGTGGAGGTGCAGTGAGGCACGACGATCACACTGACACGCTCAGGTGGAGGAAATGAAGGGTGGTGAGGCGGCTAGGCCGTGGAGCTCGCGGCTACGGCCATGGTGGCTCTGTGAGCTCGACCGAGCGAGGGAGAAGGAAAATGAGGTGGGTGAGGAGGTGGCTGAGGGAAGTGGAGTGGCGAGGGAAGATAAAGGCGGCCCGGTGCTCTCTAATTTGGACGGGAGGATCGCGCGTGTGGGCACAGTGGCGAAGGGGACACGACGGCGGCATCGGTGCCTAGAGCAGCGAGGGCAGGCGGGGAGTGAGGAAGCGAGTAGGCGCGCGCGCGTGGGCACTCGAATGCTCGTCCGTGTGCTCGTGGACAGGCATCGGCTTGGCTTGCGTTTGTCCGTGCTGGCGAGGCGGCACGCCGTGGCGGAACGGGCGGTTCGACGCTCGGCCTGGTGGGCAAACCGGCACGCGTGGGAGAGACAAGGCGGGCAGGCGACGTGCACGGCGGCCAGGGCAGAGCGAAGCGGGTGTTGCAGCGAGGCAGGGGTCAGCGGCGGGCGAGCACGCACGTGCGTGCTGTGGTGGAGCGGCGGCAGCGGTGGCGCTGCGGCTCGCCGCGTGTGGGGCGGAGGAAGAGGACAAGGGGAGGGAGAGAGGGTGACAGGTGGGGCCGGGTAGCTTTGTGAAAATGAACTAAAACTTTGGGAGCTTGTGTTTTTCAAACGGTTGGGAATTTGAAAAAGTCAAAATATAAAAGTTGCTCCATTTCAAGAGTAGAACATTTCATATATAGAAAGTTTTTACCGATTCGGCCTATTTTTGAAAATACAAATTTGGCTCGAATTTGAATTATAAATTAACAATTTTTAATAACCTAGTTACTGTTTTTGCCATTTTTGAAGCCCGAAAAGCATTTTCATGTCTTGATGAAATTAGAAAGTTTGTTCCAAATATTTTTCTCTACAAACCATATTAGAGGTCCAACTCGAGTTGAGCAATGCAAATAGGACTTTTTGAAAAAGGTTTTGAAGTCACAATTTAACATTTATTTGAAATATAAACAAACAAGCATCAAACCGTAGCCAATTATGCAAGTGAGATGCTCATGAGATGGTTATGCTAACGTAATGCAAGATTTGTTAGGCCTAACACTGGAGGTGTTACACTGGTGATTTGGATGTTGTTGTCTTCTGAGTGGTGTGGGGAGCTAGTGTTGCTGACCCCGCACTGTCCGAAGCTTGGCAGCTGGGCGCGTTACCCCGGGATCTGCTTGAATTTTGGTTCAAGTGCCGTCCAGGGTGACCCCACTGTGATGTTTGCATGGCGATCAGGCTTGGCAATCTGATACTTGGGTGTGTGCTTTGCTCTGGTCGCTGGTTGCCGGGGAGGCTCCGCAGAGCGGTCTTGGGTTGCAAGTTTTGGCGAAGGTAGGGGTTGGAGTTTGGGTACTTTATGATGAGGTGCAGAGCTGCCTTGTGCAGGTTGCCACCTTTGTGGCGGTGGACTTGATGGTTTCTTTGCAAGTGCCTTGTCTGAATGAGGCCGTTCACAGACGGTTTGCTTGTTTTGCATGGATTGACGAGGGTTGAGGATTGGCCGCTGTGGGTAAAGGCTCTCTGTTGCTTGGCGGCTCTTGGTCGTGGGTTGCGTGTTGTAAGGTGCACTACCTTCGCTGTTCGGCTGCTCCCGGGGGTTTGGTCCTGATGCCTCGCATTACTACAGGTCTCTTGAGTGCTTGCTTGTGCTGTCATCGGGTTGTCTTTGTGGTTGCGGTATTCTGGCCTTGAGGCTTGGTTTATTTATATGGTGGTTTGCGTGGGTCGTCTGGGTTGTACGGCGGGGGTAATTATGGAGTAATGTGGCTCTGAATGCTATCGTGCGTTGATGGGTGTGTGTACCTTGTTGGCCAGGTGACTTGAATTGCTGGGTGGGTAATTGGTGGGTTGAAGAGTTTTGCGCTAGTCAGGAGGTGCTTTTTGTGTCTACTGAGGCAGCGCGGGGGTTCGGTTGGGAGTTGACGCGCGGGGTTAGGCACGGGTTTGGAGCGGCGCTTGCTGACGGGCATCTTCGGCGTTGTTTGGGCGAGGTGCCGCAAGTGCTGTGTGCTGGTGGGGTGCGGAGGTGGTTTTGCTGCGGGGTCGATGAGGCTTGAGCGGGGGTTTGTACTGGGTGTGCGACTCGTGCTCATCGTCGCGTGGTGGTGCGTGTTTACGGGTGTCTTGTGACTCCGCTCATTTGTTGATGGTATTTCACAGGTTAGAGTTTCGAGATATGCCTTCGCTTGTTTGTTCCTGGGTCCTCTCATTCTTGCTAACTTGGGTTTTGTTTTGATGGAGCGCATGACTGCTGTTGGTAGGTTGCTGGGTGTGGTGGTCGTGGCTTTTGTCGAACTAGGGAAGGTACGGTGGTTGTTTGTTGCTTTTGAGGTACTAGGACTCGGGTAGGAAAGGCTTTGGTTGGCCATTGCATGATGTTTGTTTGGTCCTTGGCGAGGGTGGCTTTTTTGTTGGGTTCGATATTGGGGTGATTCCATGGTGAAGGTGGCTGTTTTGTTGGTACTTGTGCTGCATGCCCTTCGTGAAGTATCTGCACTGCTCGGTGTAATGGTCCTGGTTGACGTCGCAGAAATGGCAGAAGATCTTTGGGTGCTCTTGCTGCCTACGCTGGCATCTGCTCGGCGGTTGGAGCGGTGGAGGTGGGGGTGGGGTTAGCGAAGGTGGGGGCCGGATTAGCTAAGGTGGAGGCTGGAGTAGTGGAGGTAGAGGCGGGGGTAGTGGAGGTGGAGGTTGGAGTAGCGGAGGTGGAGGTTGGAGTAGTGGAGGTGGAGGCGGGGGTAGCGTGGGCAGGGGCTGGAGCAGCAGGGGCGGTGGGTTGACTGTGAAGGGCACCCTGGTGGCGATGCCTCGGTGTGGCGGCGGCGCGGGGTTGCGCTGGTGCAGAAATGTTTGGCCTCTGCCTCCGCGTTCGCTATGGTGAGCTTGATCCTCTTGAGTTCCTCAGCGGCTTGTGCGGTCCTTCTCCTGATGGCTGTTGCCTTGTTTTGCCTCTGGACGCTTTCGAGGTGCCTCTTTCCCTCCTGGATGCTGACGTCAAGGCGTCTGAGTTGCTCCTCCGAGTCGGGAGCCGTGGAGGATTCCCCTTCCATGACAGGACAGCGGGGCTCCCCTACGCCGGGCTGGAGCGCAGGTACGGTGAGTTCTGTCATTGGCGGGCGCGGGGGGCGTGGGCACGGCCCCGTGCTCATGCAGGCTCGGGCGAAGGCTCCTTCGCGTGCGTCGGTCGAGGCCTCATCGGAGTTGGGGGAACGCTTCTGGTGCAGCGGGCGGTCACCATGGCGGGCACGGGGGGCGTGGGCACGGCCCCGTGCTCATGCGGGCTCGGGCGAAGGCTCCTTCGCGTGCGTCGGCCAAGGCCTCATCGGAGTTGGGGGAACGCTTCTGGTGCGGCGGGCGGTCACCATGGCTTTTAGTGTTCGATCCCCACGGACGGCGCTAACTGTGGGGGTCACTCCTGCTCCTCTGCCCTCGCTCGATGCTGCGAAGGAGAGGAGGCGAGGGTTTCCGCACAGGGAGCAGGGGCAGGGAAGAGCAGGATGCATGAAAACGGAATCAAATCATATTAAAACTGAGTTGACTCACCATGCTTACAACGAGTGATCCCCTGGTATTTATAGGTTATACCAGGGGCAGCTGACTTGTCTCTTCGACTTCTACGCTGGTCCAGACAATGACACATGGGCTCAACTAGGGGCAAGACTGTACTTTTACGCCTCTTGTCCTGCTGTCTCCCGGCTGCCACTGCCGTGCGGGCCGCGATGTTGTTGCTCCCTCTCGACTCGTTCGCGGCTCTTAGTCCGGCTCTCGGGCGGGGGTGAATCTTCCTCCTTGCACGGCGAGGGTCCGATGGTCCTCGGTGTGAAGCTCACCTCCTGCAATCTTTTGACTAGAAGCTCGGGGCTCCGCTCGTGCTGCCCTCGGCACATGGCGGAGCCCCGCGTTAGTGTGGAAACGGTCTCTCGCCGAGGGTTCCCTCGATCGTGTGAGGGTTCTAGATGTGTTTCATGATGGCCGCGGTTGAGTCCTGGTCCTGCTGCCGCTTGTGCTTGAGGCCCGCGGGGCTGGTTAGGGGTCTCTGGCGGGGGTAGCTCCCCCCAACAATTATCCTTTATTATGATATGATTGATCTCTGCTTTGAGTTTGATCTAGTGGAACTCTTATCACAAGTGTAAGTTATAGCTTTTATTCTTTATACCTCCAAGTGCCTTCCCAGTGGTAGAATTATAAATAACAATACCTGAAACTTTCTTGGGTGAAATGCTGCAACGGGTGAATTTATCTGTGCGCTTGCGGATAACCTTATTTCATCTTCTATAGTGCTATGATCATAAGTACAACCACATCTTTTGGTGTTGTGTTGGGGATGACAACCTGGCTTAAGCAATGCTAAGAGATATCCCGAACATTTCTAATGCCTTTGCTAGGAAAGGGTTTGACCCTCCTATTTGTAATCGTGTTAGAGATGTCAACAAAGATGCATATTGATGAAGGCTTTCATATTGAGTTGAGATGAAGCTTGCTAGAATTGATCATGAGCTATTCAAGATACAGTTGCTTGCATAAGAGGCTTGAATGGATTTAAAATGAGTAATCAAGTTTGAGTGGGTTTGAGTTGGATGATTTCACAAGATTTCATATGATCAATGAGTGGTTTGAATGGATAATACATCTTGTGATGGTTTTCAACCAAGATCACCTCAAGTCTGGTTCAAATGAAGAAGATAAGCTCAAGTATGAAATCTGTCCAGATTTTGGAAATTCTGAGTGGGCTGTGTTCAAGCAAGGATTTGAGGGATAAATCTTATTGGATTGGCTTAAAATTTTGTGAGCATGCTCTACACTTCAAGTACTTAGTGCTGTACAAATTTCATGAAGATTGGATGCGAATAGCTTCTGTGTTGAAGTGGATTTCATCTGCTATAGTACAGCAGTTTTTAAGAATTGAGAAGCTAAGGGAGATGATTGAATTGGCTGATGAAATGATGTCCAAATGAGCTCAAATTTTGAAAGCAGTCAGAGGACTCAAAGATGCACATCTCCACCAAATTTCATGCATATTGGATCCATGCGTTGTGAGATATAATCAAATCTGCAGAGGGTGCAGAATCTAAAAAACAGTATCAAACATTTAATTGATTCGATGTCACTTGTTTGAAAGGCTCTCAAGTTGGATAAATGATTAAAAGTGGTTGAGATACCTAAGTTTGGTTCTGAATGAAGATCAAAAGCATGACATGAAAAGATGTACAAGGCCATTTGATTGTGGAGTGTATTTGGAACACAAGTGATACTCCAAACCAAGACCAAAACCAAGCTCAAGATGAAGATCAAAGTTGAACACAAATGATAGATCAAGATCAAGAAGAAAAGGGACTGAGCCGTAGCTCGAATGGTGAGCTCTCCCGGTGTGGTGGCCACCGGCCCTGAGTTCAAGCCCTGCTCCGCTCAGTGATATCCCACCCTGGGGATTTATTCCCCAAAAATAATCTTGCAGGTCCTGGACATACACGTAAAGACACAATGGTAATGCGACGTGCCCGTCGCCTGCGAAGCTCCGTTGAACTTCGTCGATCTCCAGAAGGACATGTGTGGTGTGTATAGTTTGTAGGTCTAGCGTGCACACTAAGTGTGCGTGTGGTGGTGTGAGTGTGTGTGTTTGTGCGTATGTTCAGATACTACAGCTATACATTAGAAGTCCAGGCTCAAAAAATATCAAGAAGAATAAAGAAAAGGACGGAAAGAAAATGACTCAAACAAGGAATCAAAGATCAAGTCTTCAAAGTTTGCTCCACCTTGAACATCAAGTCAAGTCAAAGTATGCATGGACGTATGGCATGCAAGTTCAATCCCTACCCCCTATATATTACAATTATTGTAATAAATCATTCTCCACCGGAAAGAAAAGGATAATGAACTAGAGCAGTCTACCGATGCCTCCCTTCGCATTTGATGCTTCCATTAATAACCTATGGCATGCAATGCAAGTTGAATCCCTATCCACGGCCCTATATATGAACATGCTTTATTTGTTCCGATTTGATCCTTGCTTTGTCGTCGAAGTCATGTTCCCTTTCGGCGGCTGTGAGCCAGGTGGTGAACTGCTTTGGAAATTGAAGCTGGAACACACAGAGATGAGAATTAAGAAGCATATAGCACCATAGCGCACATCCAAAAGCATTGTCAGTACGTGAGAAAAGCGCCCAAGCAAGTGAATTGCTGTTGAGAAGGAAGCGCATAGACATGAAGGCTCCGAAGAGTAGAAGTTTTTTTGTTAGTGATAGTCTGTCAGTGATGGCACTGAGCAGAGTCTGTAGTTTCAAAGCTTTCTTTGGCTGTTATGCCTCTCCTGAACTGTCTTTTGCTTCTTCTGAACTCATCTCAACTGCTACTGTATTTCCGTTATTAACGTAATGGAAATGGGGGAATCCCCCTTGGTTGAAAAAAAAGTGAATTGCTGGACTCGTAGCTAGGGATTGGGTCGGCCGGGTGGAATTTTCGCACGTAAAGGAAAGGTGGAGCTATTATCTGCTGTAGCTTTCTCACGGTCACGGAATCATTGTGGCTGGCCACGGAATCATACAATGTTTTGTACGTAACGTAAGCATCCTGCAACCGGAAAGCATTAGTTATTAGTGAATTATAGACTGCTAATGACAGGTCGCGAGATGTTAGCCGAACAAGTATGCATGGACGGAGTAGTAGTGCCGACAGTGTCGGATGCACGTGGCAGCGATGCACGGCACGGCAGTAGTGGTGCCGTCCGCCGTGCAAAGATAGTCGTCGTACGCGTGGCGGCTTTGGATAGAAGGTGCAGAAGTACTACTCAACGCTCGACACGACACAAGGAACCTGTTGCAACTGCAATAAGATCGATCTCATCTGGGAACGCTCCCACGGTGGGAACCGCTCACACTCTCCGCTCCCTCTATCTCGCGAACCGTCGGCACCAATGGCGGTTGCCTGCGCGCATGCCCCCATGGCGTCCGTACGGGTGTATATATACATATTACACATCAATGAAAGAACTCTCAGTACATTCCATTGTGTTCCATTTACAATCTACGCAAAATACGTTATCAACACTTGATTGCTGCAAGTCTGCGCTCTCGGAAGGGAGTCCAGACGACGAAGCCGGCGAGAAGGCCGGCGAGTTCGAGTTCGAGTTCGAGTTCCAGGAGGAATAGCTGAAAGATTTGTACGGGAGTCGATCTGATGGCTGAGGAGTTGTGCCTAGTGGACAGTGGTGCCACTAACTCTATATTCAGGGAGATAAAATATTTTCAAACTCTTACAAGAATAAAGGAAATGTTTTAACAATCGCTGGACGCGATGCTGTAATAGTTGGCACCAGTCGGGCCACTATTATGCTCCCTATGGGTACATCGCTCGTAATTGAGGATGCATTATTGTATCCCGATTCTACGCATACCCTGTTGAGTTATAGAGATATCCGAAGAATAGGTTTCATGTTGAAACTCATACGGACAACAATGAGGAGTTACTTCTCATTACTAAAGATCACGGATATGGCAAAGAGACACCTGAAAAAGTTTCCTCACTCCAGTCGGGATTGTACTACACATACATCAAACCCGTACCACATGTTGCTTACAAAGTAATTTTTCAGAATGTTAACGCATTCCAAACTTGGCATGATCGCCTTGGCCATCCTAGCATCGGGATGATGAGAAAAATTACAAGCAATTCTGTTGCTCATACTTTAAGTGAAGCAAAATTTTCCCAATCCTCAGATTTTGTGTGCACCGCATGTGCCACAGAGAAATTAATTTTGAGGCCCTCTTACCTCAAAATTCATGCCGAACCTCTAAAGTTCCTTGAACGTAGGCGACATATGTGGTCCCATTCAACCATTGTCTGGGCCGTTCAGGTATTTCATGGTTCTCATTGATGCATCTACACGATGGTCTAATGTGAGTCTCCTCTCTACGAGGAACCATGCATTTGCTAAAATTATTGCGCAAGTTATCAAACTTAAAGCACAACATCCTGAACACCAAATCCGATCCATCCGAATGGATAATGCTGCTGAATTTTTCTCACGTGCCTTCAATGACTATTGCATGGCCTTAGGAATTCAGGTTCAGCACTCGGTCCCATATGTTCATACTCAGAATGGGTTGGCTGAATCTCTCATCAAGAGAGTAAAACTTATTGCTAGACCTTTAATACAGAATTGTAATTTACCAACATCATGTTGGGGTCATGCAGTCTTACACGCTGCTGACTTGATTCAATTGCGTCCAACTGCATATCATGCAACCTCCCCGCTGCAACTAGTACGTGGAAATACATCAAATATTTCCCATATGCGGAAGTTCGGGTGCACTGTATACATACCGATCTCACCACCGCAGCATACATCTATGGGCCCACACAGAAAATTGGGGATCTACGTGGGATATCAATCTCCATCGATCATTAAATACCTGGAACCCCTTATAGGGGATCTGTTTACTGCCCGGTACGCTGATTGTATCTTCAACGAGGATCATTTCCCGGCATTGGGGGGAGGGATTGAAAACCACAAACAATGCCAAGAAATCAACTGGGATGCAGACATCCCTAATTGTGATCCACGTACTTCAGAAACTGAACTTCAAGTTTAGAAGATCATCAATTTGCAACTCATTGCAAATAACATGCTAGATGCATTTGCTAATTATAAGGGTGTTACTAAATCCTATAATCCTGCGAGAAATGTGCCGGAAAGAGTAGAGGTACCAAACAAAACTACTCATCTCCCAAGTAAGAGGGGGAGAAGTACGGCTATTTCCACAGATGCAGCTTCTAGCAAGCAAAGGAAAGGGACGAACAAGTCTCCCAATACAGCAAATGCATCTCAACCTCAAGTTGAGAAACACCCTGTGGAGGCTCGTCCTTCACATCCCACATCAACAGTGCACTCAATTACTGATGTTGGGACATCGGAACGCCCTGATGGAATCATTTTGGGAAATAATGATACATCACAAGGGCCGCGTGAAATTTCCATCATCTCCAGTTATGAGTGGAATAACATTCCGATATCTTATATCTCTGGCTGTTCAAAATCGTCTATCTATGCAGTTGATGGACGTAACTTAATTGCCATACTTGCTGCAGCTTACATGCCGCTTACTCTTGGCTTTCCTCTGCCTTGGACATGTTGAATGAAATCAAATAGAAATACGTAGATTTGTTTCAGCTTTGCTATAGTAACACCCTGAACTTTTGGCAAATCTTAATCCCCAACTAAGTAGCTAAGCAGCGGTAACATAAGAAATAAACTAAAAACAAGTATTATGACTTCTTCCTGCTCCATATAAGCTTTGTTGCGTACGTGTAATAGGCATGAGAAATGGGTGGTCATCAACTCGAACACTCCCAGGGTTACTTCTGTTGGACATTTGTGTAGATGCATTGTAGTATTTGATGAAAGGCTCTTGCAGTCGAGGTATTGTAGCTTGTAAATGAACATTTTACATTTCCTGGCTTAAGCATGGCGGATTGTTGTGTTTGGTTGGTTCCAACTTAGTTGAGCATGGCCAGATTCCTGGCTTTCTTTCATAAGAAATGCCCAAGATCCTAGACGTGGATCAAACGAACGGAGGAGATCATTCAACTGAGAAAATTTTGGAAGATGTAGCATAGTGAGTAAATGTTTGAAAAAACATGGTCAGCTTATAGCAAGCAAAAACTGGAGAACAAATCAGGAAAAAAATGAAAAAATTGCGGTGAGCGTGGATCGAACACGCGACCTTCAGATCTTCAGTCTGACGCTCTCCCAACTGAGCTATCCCCGCTTGCGTGATTTATATCAATCATAGTATTCTAAAGTATCTATCTACTTCTAAGACAAATAGTTTCCAATACTCTACATTACACCCCTATTTGTTTCCAGTACTCAGTACATTACACCCCTGGTGTGCATATATATAATAACTACTGGATATGGTAACAGATTGCACGCATGGGCGAAACATATAAGTACTGAATGTCTAAATGACATGTAGTAAAAGGGATACAAGAAATTTCTTTAATGTACTAATTGATTCATTAGTAATTTTTTACTGTGCACATACATGGTATTTCTAACCCCACTCCAAAAACTGAAGACTAAAGTTAAAATCCCGAGTTTGTCTGTATAATCTCAAAACGCTAAGTCACATGCTCATGGAACACCAATATGAACACCCTATTTCAAGTATCCCTGTATCATCCACTCTCAAAACTTCTGACTACTGTAGTAATCTGTACAGTTGCTCAAAGAAATCCACACCATGATGAAGATCCATTTTTCCTGAACTCTTCACAAGGTGCAGGGAAAACCTCATGCGCCTCCCCATACAAGGACTCGCAATGCCACCGGTCCTGCCGCCGTATGCCTCTTAAGCTAATGTTTCTGAAGCAGATCCCTTCATAAACTGCACTGGGCACTGCCTCCAGCATTGGCGCTCGCTGCAGGTCTACACCGACAACGTCACTGATAAGCACATTGGTGATCCTTGGCAGCGCGGTTCGGTCATAGTTGTCATCAGAATGGTCATCTGCACCTCGACTGAATCTTATTGGTACCTTGACCTTCTCCATGTTCACATTGGCTATGGTGATGTTGGTTATGTACCCACCCCGCCCTACATCAGTCTTGAGCCTCACGGCTTGCGCAGAATTCCATACGTGAAGGTCACGGACAAGCACATTGGATATGCCACCTGACATCTCACTACCAAAACCTACACCTGAGCATGTCGGAGTTGTGCCTGAAACTCTCTGGATGACGATGTTTGTACTTGGTTTGCCAAGAGAGATCCCATACTGATCCCAACCACTTTTGACAGCAACAAGATCATCTCCGCTTTCGATGTAGCAGTCTTCAATGCAAACTTCCGAGCTCGAGTCTGCCATTGTTCAGCAAGAGAGCTGTCAGTAAAGAGTTTATCCTTTGCAAAATAGATTCACTAGTGGTGAATTTAAAATATATCTAGTTGTTAAAATTTCCAAATATATAGAAAACCATGATGATAAAACTGCATTTGACATGGTTAATTTCTAGAAAGACAAAAACAGCAGTACGCTAATGAAAATAACAGCACAAACCTGGGTACGCTAATGAAAATAACAGCACAAACCTGGATCAATGCCATCTGTGTTTGGAGCATTCAGGGGAGCCAGTATGGTCAAATCCTTCATCACCACGTTGCTGGCAAATAAATAGCAAAAATTCATTTTCCCTGAACTTCATTTACATAGAATGAAAATGTCCCTATTAGGAAATGCAGTGGAATCAGCTTGGTAAACTGACCTGCAGTAGACCGGGTGTACTGTCCAGAAAGGGGAGTTGCGCAGTGTGACATTGGATATTAGGATGTTGGTTGAGTTCACAAGCTCGATGAGATGGCCTCTTGTGTGGTTCAAAGTTCGGTTCCACCATAGCTCCCACCACATATTTCCTTGGCCATCTATGGTCCCATTGCTACCTGTTATTTGTGAAGGGCATTTTGAAGTCATACATCAATAGTAATTCTTGATGAGATATGGCCCATGTAAGTTCAAGCCTATGCAATTACTAAAAAATGTTAATTTTGTTCTACTCAAATTTTGATTTGTTAACTTAATGAGGCAAATTTTGATTTATTAATCAATCATGAAAGTAGACATAGCTAAGAACTATCCATACCAGTAATAACAACATCATTTAAGCCCTCTCCATGAATGAGGCTGATATGGCGTGGTCCTAATCGTTCCCTTCCACGCCCATAAGACGGCAAAGGGGCAATGAGAGGCCACTCATCTGGATCCTGCAAATCACAGTCCAACATGCTAGTCAATACTCTATATATGCAGTTTTGTAATGAGGATACACAACTACGAAGTGCTGGACATTGGCCTACTTAAATCTGAACACAGAAATATTCAATCTAGAATCCAGTGCATGGTCCCCTTGAAGACTGTTTCCCCATACTGTCATGTTGGTATTATAAAGCCATCATGTTGGCATTATAATGACCTGATGAGTCTACAGTACTGTACAGATCATGCAGCTGTGTCTTTGCCTAGGTTGGCACAAATGAAATAACAAAAATGGGCATAGATTGGCGTGCACAATATTTTGGAACTGGCATTAGCTGTACAAGACGCAAGATGGCTTACAATTATCAATGTGTTCCAACTGAAGCTCACCAGTTCTTGGCAAATTCCTCTCAATACTCCACTTTACAGAATTATGTCATTGTTACTACTCAACATGAATTCTCTAATTATATCAAAGTTTATTGCACTGTGCACAACATGTGAAGGGTGTAATAGCCCCGAAGTAAACATATTGAACAATTATGGTTTCAGTCCCATCTAGCTATTACAACTTGTTCGTTTTGTTGGAAAGTACCTGGAGCAGGAGAAGTGAACAGCTACGTTCTCAATTATGCTAGTTCCTTTGCAACCAATTCCTACTCTGAACCACCACACACGAATCATTAATACAGTACTATCACAGTCCCTCCTTTTGTAGCAAATTAATCTGCCCAATCCTGAACAGTCAACACCTATTATCCTGGCATGACAATGACATGTCTATCTATACCGGATGGACCAAAAAACAGGGGATTATTATCGGTTCCTACACAAAGCTCCAAACCAGAGATTTCTCTGACCCACAATTGGCTTTAGCACAAACAGATAAGACGGGGTGGAAGCAATGTAAAGTGCAAAGGAGGCATCAACTGGGGCCAACAGCCCAATACCAGTCGTCCAGGTCCAAGTAGCAGTGGGGAGTGGGGACAAAGCAAAGGCACAAGACACAGTGGATTAGAATAAACATCAAATGTGGTGGCCGAGTTCACAAGGAACCATACAGAGAGTCAGAGACTGAGAGAGGAGCACCATGCCGTCCAAGTCGAAGCATGTGACTCCAATACATCACCTCCACTCCTCTCCACTGGCTGCACCTCCTTGTTTATTGCCGCCGGGGACCATGGCATGTGAGAGCACAAGCGCCGAATCTTCCTAGTTTGACGACGCTCATGCAGGTCGACGAGAATATGGATCGAAATCCCAATGTACTACGCTCCTAATTAGTAATTATACGAGGTTATGAAAGAACTCTCTCATGTTCAGGTTTTGGAGTGGAGCACACAGAAATGAAATTGGAAAGTTCTGAACCGACCAATGTAACGAAATTTGCTGTCCATTGACAACTGAACAAAATCAAGCATTTTCACGCATGCTCGAGCAGAAATGGTAAGCAAAATTTGAAACCACTCGTACGGCAAAGCCAATGCAGCACGTCGAACACCACGAATTGAATTGAACAGAAAAAGAATCACGCAAGCAGTGGATGAATCGGTGACCTCACCTGGGAGCCGAGGATGACGGCGCCGCGGTGCAGGAAGAGCGTGAAGCGGCTGGTGAGGTTGAAGCTGCCGGTGAGCCACCGTCCGGGGGGAACCTCTAGCATCGCCCCGCCCGCACCGGCCCTGGCGCCCAGCTCCGCGACGGCGCGCCGGAACGCCGCGGTGTTGCGCGTGACGCCGTCGCCCACCGCCCCGAACTCCTCCACCGACGCCGTCACCGCGCGCGCCGGCCCCGCGCCCGCGTAGAACCCCGCGCAGCTGTCGGGATGGGAGCGCGCGCCGGCGTCCTGGGGGCGAGGGGCGATCGGGAGGAGCGCGAAGGGTGGTAGGCGGTCAGAAGAGGAGGCGGGGAGGCGCGTGAGGGCCAGGTAGGAGGCCGCGGCGAGCAGGGAGAGGATCACGAGGAGCGGCGACGGGCGCGGCCATGGGAGCGGGAGGGGCAGAGGGAGAGGCGAGGGGGAGGGGTCGTCGGCGTCGGCGTGGGCGTGGGCGGCCGCGGCCTTGGTGGCGTGGTGCGCCATGGCGGGGCGACGCGCATCGCTTTGCTTTTTTGGACACGGCCGAAAAATAAAGGAGAGAGAGAAAAAGAGACGACGTGTCCGAAACAAGGAAATGGCTGGCTTTCTGTTTTTTTTTGGCCCAAATTTCGTGAGCGTGTCGGAGGGGCACGGCAAGACACGGATGGGCCGGCCCGGCACGGCATGGCCCGGCCCAACTATAACCTGTGGCTTTTCTGTCTTTGTTGGGTTGGCCCTGGACAATCGTCTATGCAGGCTTATAGCCCATATGTCCATGGCGGGCTGACTTTTGGAGATTCAACAAGGTTACAGGAGAGCACGGGAGTTATGTGAAATCTTTGTGTACCATATAACCCTGTTCATAAGCCAGTTTCTGGACACGGTGATCACCGCGTGGAAAGCGTGGTAAGCCATCTTCCAAATTTGATCAAAATCTCATGATATACACAAGGCAGGTTCGATGCCAGCGACCCCTTGAGAGCACATTACATGTGTGCTTAGCTTTTTTAGCTTCCTTTGATCTTTTAATTTTAAGTTTTAACTCAAGTTGCGTATTTTTGCATCCACTCGTTTTAGGCTGCGTCATCCACTTACTAGGCAACCAAACAAGCCTTTTTTATTTCTCAAATTATATGAATCCACCGCGAAAGAAACTGCATAGAACCGAACACACCATAATCTGGCGACCTTCTCAATCTCATCATTACATGGCCGCTTACACTTTTTTTTTTTTCTCTTTTGTTTCATGTTTTTTGTACTTCCAGACTATGTCTTTTTCCAGCTCGCCTTTTTTTTCTATTAGCTCAAGAGTAAAAGAAGATGGAAGTGATGACAGGCAAAAGATGGACAAGATGAAACACAATTGCAAGGCAAAAGGCATAACATTGGTTTTGTCTTTTTACCAACAATGTGGTGATTAATTAGAGAAAATGGATGGTCAGGTCTAGAGTAGATAACCACGGTAAAGAGGGGGAAATCCTTAGCTAATGTGATTATCTAGAGTGGCGTGGTGAGGTGCAAGGCAAAACCTTTGACCAATGTTTTGAAAATGCTAATGTGGTGCTAAAAGTGTTGGCCATCCCGTGGAAGAATCTTTGGAGTTAGATGTTTGAAAATGTGTAAGAAAAAATGGCTCGGTGGACTATTTCCATGCTCACCTGAGAGTGTGTGGTCAAGCAGGTCAGTCCAATCATTTGTCAGAGCCCTACGGTGGTCACCAGAGCTTAGATACACAACCTTGCACAATGTGTTATTTCGGTGCTGGCTAGAGACGATAGCCCCAAAGCATAGGTCTAGTGCACAAAGGCGTGCACGAGAGATTTCAAATGGAGGCATCATAATACTTTGGTGTCATCATATGTAGTCTCAAAAGCTTAAGTTTGTTTGTGTGTGTTGGAAACTATAATATGTGTTATACCCTGTCGGTGGTAGAGCTAGGGCCTCCTTCTGTTTAGGTTGTTTTTGGGCTGGTTGTCGGTATTTTGCAACCCATGAATTGTCTAGCTATGGGGAGCAAGCCCCTCCCTTAGCCTCACTTTGGTCATGAGATCCAACATGGGCCTCGGAGAGAAGCAACAAATACTACAGGTAGATCACAATTCCAACTACCAATCAAACTGTTATCAATTAGGGAAAAAATTATTTGATGCACGAGGATGCGACATGGGAGGAACTACCAGCCATGCCGCACACCATGTTCTAGTACAATACCATATGATAATTTTGTTTTTTCCTATCAATTGTCTGGCAAAGGAAATTGGATTTTCATGCACGCATAAGATTTGGCATTGCCCGTTATTTCCTTTTGTTTCATCTTGATAGTGAACCGGTTGATTTGATCAGTATAGCTGTAGGACACTCATCTACCTTGACTCTGCTACGGATATGATCCTCCCTGAATTGCTCAATGGTCTATGATTTTGGGCCAAGGCCTACTCTCTGGTTTTAATTTTTTTCTGTTGCCTCTACCCTCTAGATATATGTTTTGTTGTTTCTAAAAAAAATGAAAATTGAAATGAAAATTTTTGTACGGCCTCCTTTAAATAGTGGATTTGGATCTTTTTTTTAAAAAAAAAAAGGTCCTTGAGAAGATATATGGAAACATAACAGTTTAAAGTTGCCCGAATGGCTAAACCCTCAGTTTTAGCACTGTACAATGCAGGCAAATCGACGCGTGCCATGTTATATGCATAAATGACGATTTGTTCCAAAAAAAAAAAAAAAGGGGAGATGTTTCTCATGATCTGATCTCGGCAAGCCGGAAACGAACTTCTCGATCAAGAGGGAATTGCTACTCACAAGTTGTATTTGACTGCAGATTCAACCTAGCATTGCCTGATTCCTAACTTGGAGGACAGCCCAGCCATTTTAAAAATGGGACCTCAGGTTTTGACGTCGCGTGTCGCATAATGTGACTATTTTACTCAAATTGCAGGTTGCGTGTGATAGGAGATATTTTTTAGTGAACTATTGTTATGGAACCATGTTAGGTGTACTATTAACCTTTCCTGAATAAATTGATTTGTAATGTTGTTTTTAACTCAATTTTTTTTATACTTGATTGAATTTATAGAAAAATAGGAATATTTATTACATCAAATGAACACAATATCATTTATGTTGTAGCTGTAATACCAATTTGGTTTTCTAAGTCATAACACTTATGTTTTAATAAATTTAGTTAAATTTTTAAAAAGACATAAGAGAACTTAGAAATTGATTTATTAGGGACACAAGAGGCATGTAGTAGTAGTAACTGAATTTTCTATGGTATTTATGTTGCAAACAAGTCTTTTTTTTCCGAGAACATGCGCGCATGTATTTCATTAAGAGAAGTTAGAAGGTTTGTCTACATTCCACCTATCCCAATGGCGAGATTCCATCGGTCAAGGTGGACAACACACAACACACGGCGCCGGCATCAACATAGAGCTTTGAGTTTTATTCTAAAAAGTAACTACTTGTGCTTCGAGGCTGCGCTCAGCGACCTAGACGGCGAACAAAGGGGTGGGAGGGCGCCTGAAGCCGGCCAACACCCACACGTCTCCCTCCTCGCGCACCCGTAGGAGGACGGAAGGATGGGCCGATACGTGGTCGGGGGTCCGCTGTTTCGCTCTTTCCACAGCATCCGTGACATGAGCATAACGAGAGAGTCGAACCGTGGCAAGGAACCTTTCCGGCTTAGCCGCTGGGAGGTCAACCACCAATCGACCAAGGAGGGTTCCCTAGCCATATTAAGACAAGTAAACGTTGTATGTGTATAGGGGGAGAAAAAGAAATCCAAAATCCAAGGAGAGACGAATGGTTGAGATGTAGAAGATGACATTTTAGCGAATCCTATTAACTTAGGCCGGGATATCCATGCTGGGTTTATAAATGCACTTAGGCTGGGATAAGATATGCAGCATGTGAGGTTGATTGCATTTTTGTTGAGAGAGAAGGGTTGGGGGGGGGGCATGTACTCATCATAATATATAAACATAATGTCATTGTACATATATCGTTATAAATAAATCAAAGAAGAATGCGACTACTAGGGCTACTGACAGATTTGGACCGGCGAACCGATTGCAGGTGGCAATGTAGCACGTGGACCACGCGCGTACATGCATCACTGAAAGCCATAGAGAAATACAAAATACTTGTGGGTGAGAGAGATTTACATACAAAAGACTTGTGGGTGAGAGAGAGATTTTACTGGGCTATATTACTGTACTGCTACAGCGGACCGAGGCCCAAAGCTAGGAAGATATCCATGGCTACTGTAGACTGATTCCACGTGTATTAACCATGATGAATTTTCAAAAATGCTCTAGTCTAGCTAGAAAAATGAACTTGGAAAAATTGTACATGTATGGATTATGTCCAGCATAACCTTCTTGTAGGACTATTGGTTACAGTCGTATAGGAAACAGAAGATTTTGTATGTAAATATAAACCGATAGAATGTACAAGCCTATGGATGCGCATGTTCTTGGTATATACGCCTGGAAATTTGAAACTCATGTTTTGTTTTGACGATGGGCCGATGCAAGTGCAGTGCAGAGGTACGGCCGGCTGTCCTGCAGTAACTGCCGCGTCGGATTCATCACGTATCAATACTAATGCAACCATCAACCATGCCACCATCTTAAATTAAGGCTCACGGAGTAAGCAATAACCAGACAAAATTGGAGGCACGTAGTACTTGCTCTTCTGTCTTCTTCCAGATTAAATTTAATAAATTTGCATATTCTACGTTGGCAGTTGCATAGATTACGGTAGTTGCGATAGCAGTGTCGACATTACAATTACAATGGTGCCGTATCGACCTGATGCAAGTCGGTTGATTTGTATGTATTGTACTCCTATATGAGAACAATATATCCCTAACACAATGCTTACATCATAGACAAGATGTTTGAACTTATCACTCAACCTTAGAATCATAGTGTAGTGTAACAAAATAACACGATCGGTTTATTAGCCACCGTATAAATTATTAGACGAACAAGACGATATATACTATGTGCAGCCAGCTCATGGTTACCATAACTTCTCGTTGTTGTTCGCAACATCAATAGACAAACAAAATCAAATGGCGGATTATCTGGTCAAACAGGCTCTTATCTCAGTAAATTGTAATCAACATAGTTTTCACGGAGATTGTGAGTCTATAGCACATCTACGAGTGTCCTATTCTTTTGGCACTCCAATTTGTAAGCTTAAACTCTGTCAGATCCATCCTAACAGCAAGGTGTCTTTTAATCAATGTTATGCTAGTTTTCAAAAAAAAAAATCTCATTTTTTAATACAATAAATCTGCATGAGCCTGCAGATGCAGATGGTGACATATGTACATCTGTCTCTCTCGATCTGTTCAACTTTTGTTTAACAGGTTTCATTTTTAAACAGAACCGCTCAATTCAACTTAGCATTGCTCGATTATCTAGAAGCAATAGAGAAACTGAGAAGAGAGAACTAATACTAATCTGCGTTTTTTTCAAAAAAACAGATGTTTTCTCCATAAAAAAAGATTTTACTAAGCTGCTACTAGTAGAGCAGATGGAGGCGTAGAGAAATTGTTTGATGTGCGAACCGCATGTTCTGGGTCCGGATTATATATATGATCGCAAATTCATAAGATACCTTCGATATTTTTATAATTAGGTCTTTGGTTTTTTCTTGTGATAAATTACTCGGATTGTCTTAAACTGTTGGTTTAAACAGTAAATTTGTCTGACTCCTCTTTATTAAGGATGAAGCCGCATACTATTTTTTTTCACGTTTTCCTTTTTTTTTTTTTAAAAAAAGAGATACCGCAAGTGCTGTTAACTAATTAGTGTTTTTCCCCAGAAGTATAGATTATATTTTGACATCGTAGTTAGGAAAATCCTGCATTTGCTTGTGGACAAAGTCGTCGTACATACTATGGGAAATAGTAGTAGACGGCATAGAGATGAACAAGTCAATTTGGCGGCCAACGAATAGTGAAGATTATAGGACTCGGCGTGTATATAGTATAGTGTATAGGTGTATTTGTACACCATGCACAGTGTGGGTATGTAGCAGTACTTCTCAGTACTCGCTTGAGTTGGGGTACATATACGAGTACGCGTGGAAAGCAATGGGTGTGGTTGACGACAACGGACCAAACGTGCGAGCCATCACCAACCCATACATGCAAGTGCATCCAGGTAGTTGGTAGTACTGTACTAGCATGAGTTTCTCTTTCTTTCCTTTTTCAAAAAAAGTAATAATTTATCCCATAAAAAAGTAACAATTTATACATTCTTCCGTCGTGGAACTAGCTAGTGTAACAATATTGTAGGAGCCGTCACCTACTTTGGATCTTGGGATTTCTACCACCAGTGCGCTGCTGTCGCAATGGTACTTATTTTGTACGTAGTCCTGAGAATCACGCTAAACATCACGAAATACATTTTGAATACAAATCGTACTCTTCGAAGGAGATATTGGGTGAGAGATATCATCATCACAGGAAAGTTACTTTTTTTTGTCTCAAACCTCTATTTATTTGCTAGACACTGAAATTTAGTAGAGACAAGGCTACGGTGGCGGCCGAGGGCATGGCGGCAAGATGAAATGCGGTGGATCGAACTCCATCTACCGGCGGCAGATCGGGATTGAGCGAGCTTGGCTTCAACGGCGACAACGCATCTTCGTCGGCGCCACTCTCGCGTTCCAACCTGGATTGTGATCCCGACGGATGGGTGCTCAAAACTTCTTTTTCGTGATCGCGAGATTGAGCGGGCCGCAGCCGGTCCACCTCAACGCCGGTGGTTTCCTCCGCTCGGTGATTCGGTTTGGCGTCGTGGCCGGTGTCAACGATCTACGTCGGCCGGATGCGCCGGCTTTTTCTCGTAGAATATAGGTTGATACGGTTGTCCTACGTATCCTTATTCGGTGTACTTGTATTTGAACGTGTTTATTTCTATTAATTAATATAGGTATACATTATAAAAAAAATAACCTAGATGGAGTCAGGAGCCCATTACTAAATGTCTAAGGTGTACTTGGTATGGATCAAGTGTGGTGTAAGAGCAAGTTTAATAAGAGCATGGTTAAGCGGATTGCATGAGTTTGCCACGTCATATACAACTAACAAAAGCTCCATGTACAATGGTTTTGGTTGAGGCATTAATGCGCCACATCATTGGCACCCACCTTTCTCCTCACAAAGTACATGAGAAACCGGTGCATCACTCGATCAGCACTAACAACCCACTCCTCTTCTTTCCTCTTCTCTCTCTTCCAACTCGGCACAAAAGTGAGGTGACAACTTCGCATTCGCTTATATCACCTTATAATACTTGCTTAATGGAGAAACATTTAAATCTGGATCTTTATTGAAGCATTTATAAGCTCAAGTAGATTCACACACCAAGTATGTTTTTGGCCATTTGTCTGGAAAATAAAAAAAAATGCCCTTGACATGTGATACTCGAAAAAAATAGCCACAAAACACATCCACAGTTCATAGGCCATGTCCAGGAAATGTGTGTTTTTTGAATCCTACATCTTGTAAAATAAAATCAATTTTATGAAATGAGTTTTTTTTTTGTAAAATTTATAATGCTTGTGAAATTATTGTCAGTTTTGGATATGATCTATCTAAGAGCTTCGGAGAGAGCGTAAAATGGTGCTAATTTAGTTGGGGAGGTAGCTAGAGTAGCGAGGAGTCGTCCCCTAACCTCCAAATTCTTGCACCATTTGTCTACCAATCTCTCCCAATCCAGACAGCAACCCGAATTCGATGAACATGCAAAGAGATGGCAACTCGCAAAGACCGCAACTCCCAATAATCTAAATCCTTGTTGAAACATTTCTAAGCTCAAGTAGAATCAGACACCAAAAGCATTTTTGGCTGTTTCGTTTTAAAAGTAAAAAACATGGTCGAAAAGTAAAATATGTCAATGACAACATGTGATTCTCAAAAAAAAAAAAAAAAAAAAAAAAAAAAAAGCCACGAAACGCATTGACAGTTTCATAGGCCATGTCTGGAACAAATTTGTGTGTGTTTTTTTCTCGTTAATACTACATTTTATCTTGTAAAATCAGACCAATTTTCACAAAATAGGTTTGAATTTTGTAAGATATATTCCATTGTTGTGAAATTCCTATCTCTATGTAATATAGGGTCTATCTAAGAAAGATTCAAGTTATGCATTCCGACTACATTTACTAATTCCGCATAAAACTCTAAAAACCCTCTCCACCCGTGATGATTTAAACTTTTCAGATTTTCATTAACTCGAGATTTGGGAGACTCGCAGATATAGCGCCAAGTCCTCGCGCCAAGCATTTGTCGCATGCGTACGCTTCCGGACGTCCTCGCTAAGGCGACTTCAAGACCACATCCCTCCACCCATGCCGCTTATTTTCGTGTAATTGCGGGCTGCTACAAAATCAGAAAACGACAGATGCCCTTCTTTTTTTTTTGCATTTTATTTGAGAGCGACAACGATCTACAAATACTCTGAAAAGAAAACGCAAAACCCTTTGGTATACTCTAAGATTGCGAGGCAGGCCCGAAACATAGCGGCATAGTTTAGTGGTGAAATTAGCTAGAGCAGGAGTCCCTTAACCTCCAAGTTCTTGCACCAATTGGCTTTACTCCCCTCCCAATCCGGACAGCAACCAGCCGATTCCGGTAAACACGCACAATTGACGGCAGCTCGCAAAGACGGAAGGAAGGAAAGAAGAAAAGAAGTCACAAAAGTCATGACGGGCGGCCGGCGTTGTGTCCGCGTCAACGCTATCGTCACCACACGGAATTGACCCGTTCAACCACCCACACCCCCGTTATTCTTCTCCCGTCTCCTTCCTTCCTTCCTTGCTTCGCCTTTGCTCTCCCAGCCTTCTTCTTCCTCCTCTTCCTTCCACACAGCCAAGAAATTCCCCAATCCCCAATCCTCCACCACCACCGCCTCCCCTCCCATCTCCTCCAATCCAATCCTTTCCAATCACCAGGAGGAACCAATCCATCCACCCGCGCGCTCCACCAAATCCTAGCCATGGAGTGCGAGCCGGAGGAGCTGCAGTTCTTGGGCGTCATCGGCATCTACCGCCTCTCGTCGTCCATTCACCGGCCCCCACCGCCCGCTCTTTCGCCCGCATCGCGGCGGCCTTCGCGCTGCGCCTCTCCGCGCTCTTCCTCCTCCACATCGCCATCTCGCACCGCCTCTTCTCCCACATCGACTCCGACGACACGGCGCTCGACTACTCCTCCCCGGGCACCGAGTCCCAGCGCCGCCTCCTCTCCCGCCTGCCTCCGACTGGCTCGCCCTCCTCGCCTTCAAGTCCGCCTACCTCGTCCTCCTCCTCCTCCTCTCGCTCCTCTCCGTCGCCGCCTCCGTCTTCTCCGTCGCCTCCGTCTACGCCGCCAAGCGCGACGCGCTCACCTTCCCGCGCGTGCTCTCCGTGGTTCCCCGCGTCTGGCGCAGGCTCGCCGCCACGTTCCTCGCCGCGTTCGCGCTCCTCTTCGCCTACCACGCCGTGGCCCTCGTCGTCTTCGTCGCGCTCATCTTCGAGGCCGACAACGGGTCCGCTCGCGGGCCTCGTCGCGTTCGTCGCCGTCGCCTACCTTTTGGGACTCGTCTACCTCAGCGTCGTGTGGCACCTCCGCCAGCGTCGTCTCCGTGCTCGAGGACTTCAAGGGCTTCGCCGCCATGCGCAAGAGCAAGGACCTCATCAAGGGGAACGTCGTCACGGCCGGGGCCTTTCTTCACGCTCAACGTCGTCTTCGCCGTCGTCGAGCTGGGTTCCGCGCCTGGGTCGTCAGGGGCGGCGGCGGATCCGGCGCGGCCTCGAGGCTCCTCCTCGGACTCTCATGCTCGCCGCGCTCTGCTGCGTCGTCATGTTCGCGCTCGTCACCCAGACCGTCGTCTACCTCGTCTGCAAGAGCTACCACCACGAGAGCCTCGACAAGGCCAACATCTCCGACCACCTCGAGGTCTACCTCGGCGACTACGTCCCGCCCAAGGCGTCCGACGTGCAGAGAGATGGAGCACTTCCAGGTCTGATCAATCTCTGAATGAATTTGATGCTTCTTCTTTTCACGGCCTGCGCGCAAATCCATCCATCAATCCTTTCGCTACTGCTGCTGGATTTGTTACAAAATCCATCCATCCTCTGTACAATGACCATCCGCAGGCAGTCAGGATTGGGAATCTGTAATTTCACATACGGACGGACAGCAATATGCATGTGATGAACATACTCTACTTTAGTAGTACTTTCTAGACAGAATTATTGGGAATTTGGGTTGGGGACAAGAATAATTCCAATCTGTACTTCTTGTAAGGCATGGGGGCTGGTGTAGGATGAGTTTGCTTCTCCTTTTCTTGTGGCAAAAGCAACAATGGACATACTATTATCATATGAAATGAGGGTAGGTTAATTTCATTCTCAGGGACTGACTGACAGGGTTGATTTCCTTATTTTGCCCATGGCTGTGATACAAAGATGAATAATGGATAGGCTCAATTTTACAAACTTATTATTACGGACTAGTATCGGCAAATGCATGGTGCTTCTTTGTTATATGTTATCAGCTATGGAGATCTAGAACTGAGGGATGAGAATAAGTGAATTGCTTTCACTAACTAATATGCCTTATTCCTGATGAATGCCTGATTGCGATGGCGGTAGAGATACGCAATTCAGTCAATTGTGTCTATGATGGTATTCACCATTTCTACATTTCCTGCCACTGCCGTGTTAGGACTGCAATTAGCAAAGGTGTGGTTGTGCTTCTCTAAACAATCTGTGATTCAGAATGAATTGGGCGGTCTATGACAGCCACATCTACTTTAGTCTGGTCTAACAATTACTGCCAGTGCTACAATTGGCTGTTCTACTCTGCACGTCTCAATCAGCTGTGTTATCTATTACTCCCATTTTTGAAATTACTGCTAGTTCTACAATTGGCTGTTCTACTATGCACGTCTCAATCGTCTGTGATGTCTATTAGTCCCATTTTTTATTGCTCCCTTCGGTTTTTTATTTGTCCCAAGTTAAATATTTCTATCTCTGACCATCAAATTTCAAAGTTTATATAGGTCATAACAACATGTTTTATGTTTTAGATTCATTATGAGAACTATATATTATGAGAGCATTTAATGAATCTAAAAACCTTTTAAGACGAATTTTATTTTATATAAAGACTAATATGTGTGACATAAAATTAGTATAGTTCGGTAGGATATGAAATATATTTTCATACCATACTTTTGGGGGTAAGATGTTAGTACCAGTTTATTTAAAGTTGGACAAAATTAAGTTTCAACCCGGACATTCATGCCGGAGGGATATTCGGCTCTCTTTTTTAAGAAAAGACTCTATTACCAAAGCTTTTTCTTGTAATAGAAATGTAAAGGAAAACGTACTTCATGCCATTTCCCTTCCTGCTTCTGTATTTTTCGCGGACGTCCTGATCGAGCAATTCCAGGTGTGGCGAATTTCCGAATCCCGATTCAATGCCACCCTCCCCTGTTTCCTCTGCTTTTGGCGAATTCCTGAATCCCCTGTTCCGTGCCATCTCCCTGTTTCCTCTGTTTTTTCGCAGGAAGAGGCAGGCTTGGATTTCGTAATGTAATTTTACACACACGCCAACAACATCCACGTGTCATGAATATAATTTCCTCCTATGAATCGGGAATTCGGATGGATGGTATTATTTGTTGGGGACAAGAAGAATAATCCATGCTCATTTGTGCAAGAGAGACAGTGTTAATCATAACATGCACCGGGTTAATCACGACCCATCAATAGTTGAAGAAGATAACCCAAAAGTAAAGGACACCACTACACCAGTCCGAACACACTTCAATTTACTTCAGTGAACTGAGGATATGGCCAATCGACATACCAAAAACTAAGATAACTACAAAAAAAGGTCAAAGAACAACACAACCACATTATTCCCAAAAGAAGAAGAAGAAGAACAACAACTGAGGCCCAGCCCGCGGCCCTTTCCTTCGCCCGTTGTGAAATTTCCAGCCCATCCCGCCTACTTACAAGGTGCAACTGGCTGTGAAGTGGGCCCCGTGGTCAGCGCTGATTCGTAGTTTGATTTGGCTCACAAAGAGGACTTATGTAAATTTGTAATCAACAAAACAAAAGGAATATTTATTTCAGAGAATAGAGGTTGGACAGTCCTACGTATCCTTGTTCTGTAGATTGTATTTGGACGTGTTTATTTCTATTAATTAATACATATATATTATAAAAAACAGTTACATAGATTCTAATTAATTAAAACTATAAAACTAAACCTAGTCTTTTTTTTTTACAACAACTAAACCTAGTCTAGATCCTTCGCTTATCCAAGCTAGGACCGCCCTCATTTGCCGTAGGACCATCCTTCCTTTGTGGCTTTACTTGAGGCTGACTGGTGGCCTCCCCTCGCTCATCCTCGTCGCCACCCTCATTGTCATCATCTCCTTCTCACCGCCTATCGCCAAGGTGCAAAGTGCTCCGTCGAGGGTGTGTCCAACAAACATCCATCGCGAGCTCTGGCGTCGGATCCCTCCTCACTAGTGCTTCACTACAAAGAGTCGGCTCTGGGCGTATAAATCCCGATCTCGTTTAATTCCCGTAGATCATTGCTGATCCAATCGCTTTCAATCTCGATAGTAAATACACTTTCAATCACCTGTTCCTTTGGGCTGGCTTACTACAAAGCCCCTGGCATACATGTGCGACGGGTAAAACACCTGCCCACAACGCGAATACCGCTTGGTAAAGGATTTTACAATGTTGGAACGTAAATGTTCCACGCTTCCTAACATCGAACATCTAATCAGCACTCACGTCTCCCGTGATCACGCTTGGGTCAATGTGCTCTTCCATCCTCCAACTAGCAACGATAGGGTGTTGCGATAACACTTTCTTTAGTAGTACAAATAAGTTAATTATTTTAAAAATGACATGTATAGTTAGTTAACTATTCTATTCCATCCGTCTAACCAATAAAAAAGATAAAGAATGGATAAATTTATCCTAAACTTCATGAATGACGACAACCTATCCAATTTCGCTCTCAAACCAAACACACCCATAGTTTCTTGTTTAGCTGTCACTGGTCGTGATCATGGGTTCGGCTTGACCTTGTCAGTACTTTATACCGGTGGCGGTCCAATCTATCTCTGTCTTTCCATTACATGGAAATAATTAAGCCCCAGTTTTAATTTCATCCTTTTTGAAAGATAATAAAAAATTAAAAATGTTGTGGAGTGAATTCGGGCAAAACTTTACTTAAATCCTATTAAGTACCCACTAAAACAATGCAATATGCTACCATTGAAAAAGGAGTGCAAAGTTTATAGGTTGGGTTTAGGTGGCAATTGGAGGTCAGCAATGTTGCTCTCCAACATCTCAAGGACTTTGCCCATGGAAGGCCGATCAACTGGTCTGGGCTGTATGCACCACAAGCCAACTATGATCATCTTCCTCACGAGCACTTCCGTGGTGTCGCTGCTGCTGATCTCGCCAGTCTCGCTAGTTGCGAGGCCACAGAACTGATCCAAGTTTTCATACAGCCATTGCGGAAAATACTTGCTGCTGCTGTCGTTTGTACTGACATCGATTTTCTTTCTTGCTCCGACCATCTCAAGAATCATCATGCCATAACTGTACACATCAGCCTTACTGCCCACTGGTCCGTAGTTTCTTGAGAGCACTTC